>PNEQ01037638.1:0-39724 GCA_003012365.1 Medauroidea extradentata
TTGCAGAGACCAAGGTGTATATATTATATCTTGCCTCTTGTACGCTACTAGCTGTGGAGTGTTCCTGACATATATGTATATATATCAGTGGCTAGGCGTGACTGTGCTCCAAGGCGTGCGGTATTAGCAGCGACTATACACTTTGAGCAGTTGTGTTGTTGCAGAGACCAAGGTGTATATATTATATCTTGCCTCTTGTACGCTACTGGATGTGGAGGGTTCCTGACCATACAAGTCAAATGGTTCCTCAGACAACTCAGTGTTGTGTATAGTCATTGCTGGGCACCGCACACCTCGGAACACTCCACGCGACGCCCCTGGTTTCCTCTTACGTCTAGATACTTGAATCACACACAAGAATTATTTGAATAATGATTTTACTCTTAATGGATCATCTGCCGGTGCTTGAGCAGTGTTACAAAGTGACTGCAACGTAATTTTTTTTATAGAGCTCAATGACAAAATCCGTTTTTGTTTATGAAGACGTGGCCGCAGTTAAGGTTGTTATCTAGGTAGACTGTGTTGGTGTATGTGAGGCACAAAACCGATGGAGCGTTAAGAGTGATGTAGGTCGGCGTATGTAATATATTATCGTCTCTACACGCAAACCCAACAACTGGCGCGCAAAGATTTACTATTATTCATTTTCCTCTGGGACTTTAGTGACCATATTATTTAATTTTCGATACTTATGGTTCAGATTTCAGCGCCTATTTATATTATGGCGTTTTTGGAATCGGTTTGGAATACTCCTAGATACGAAAGTTTAAACAAAGCTGTTTCAGCCATTTCGAGAGTCTGGAGTATTTTCAATAAACGACCATAATTTTTAAACTGATAGAAACATTGTTTGAAATGTGTTTTCTTGTCGTAGATGAACAATCGTAATACACGTTGAGTTGTTTCTTCCAAATATGATTGCTTGTAACTAGTTGCAGTGCGTTTCAAGCGCAGGTAGATAGGAACCTTAAGACTCAGTTTCAGTCGCCATATTGAATTTTATTATTATTATTATTTTTTTTTTTTTGTAATTCTAAGAAGAAACAAGTTAAATCGGCTACTATACCTCAAATTCTACTTACCTTGAGCTACAGTACAAGCATAGCAATAGAGCTAGTAATGTACAGTCAGGTCGCAATTTGTCAGGCAAATTATAAATTTAAAAAAATTCCCCACACAGATTGCGACATAATTATAAGTTAACAGCTAAATTGCGGTGTCTGTACTGTAGCGAAATGTCAATAGAATTTGACGTATAATCGCATATTTAACAATTTCTACTTAGAATTTCAAAAAAAAGCGAAAAATAATAAAATTCAATATGGCGACTGAAACCAGCCTTACCGCAGTGGCCAGAACACTTTCCTCCCACCAAAGTGATCAGGGGTAGATACTTCCTACTGGACGATGCCGGGTTTCTCGGGTATGTCCCGTTTCCCCCGTGCTTCTCATTCCGGCGCTTCTCCACTGTATGACCTCATTCCTTGTCGTCCTTCATGGCAAGTAGATGTCTACGGGCAACCAGTAATAAACTTGCATCTGGGATGCGAAACCCTGGCCCCACGGGTTACCTATTAATATGATGTATGTTTGATTTATTTACATGAAGAACAAACACCGTTTAGAGAACGTCGGAACCATACCTTAAGAGGAGTCCTCGACTGGCGCATGGACGGCGTTGCAGCGTGTCACGCGTATTATTTTTTACGCGAAACCGCTTAACTTATTCATATTTTGTTTACCTACGAGAAGAACACACTCTTGAAACTATACTTCTATGTTTTCAAAAATTCAGCACGTTTATTAGAAACATGATTTTCGGACCACTCAAAATAACTAAAAACGTTTTTTTTTACTTCTGTAACTTCGAAAATATTCCCTGAATTTGTAAAGTGCAGAACGAGAGGCATGCGTTGGTCTTTATTTCATACTATTCAATAATAAAATGTTGCGGTCACAGCTTAAAGTTCCGTGGGAAAAATACAACAAGGAAAACCTTGCACGCCAGTTTGGCGCGCTGCGAATAGAGGCGATATGCTTCTCGTCAAGCGTGGGACACTGGCTCTTATCACCCCGCTGTTCCCACGCGTCAAAGGTGGAAATTTGACACCGGCGAACACTCCTCTTAAATGCATCAAATAGGGAATTATGCTTATAATATGTCCAACATAATACTTCGATATTCCAAAACAAACCAACACTGTAATTTTTTTTGTAATAACTATAGGGCATTTATTTTTAGTTTTGAAAAATTTATTGAATATACAATATTTCCTTGTGCAATTGTTGGCAAAGTTACAAGGGAATTGCTTTGCAACAAAGCCTTTGTCAAAATTTGTAGTTTACTGGAATCATAGATTTGTCAGAATATGTATAAATATAGTTATAAAAAAATCACGTCCTCTGGAATGTATTTTTCTGGAATGAATTGAATATTTATATTAACTGCGTGCTTCAAACTTGGTAAAGTTTTGTCATTGAACTGTACATTGAATAAATACAAATGAGTAAGAACAATTAGTATGTAGGCCTAAGTCAAGGTAGTATAGGGGTAAGTTGCGTAGTTTTTGAGAGTAAGAGAGTAGGTTTGAGACAAGGTTCTTCCACTTATATATTCTCTCAAAATAAAACACGAAACAACTTTTTTGAAAGTTATTTAATAATTAAGTTCAGTAACATGATTACAATAAAATTAATTTTTAATTTTTTCATTGTTTCTGGCAAATACAAATACATGCCTTGTAATTTTACAAATATATACGTTGCGTATATTAAATGAACCACCTTCGCAGTTTTACAAGGAGTTTCTTTGCCAAATTGATTACCAAGGATTTTCCTAGTGGAAGTACAAAACATTGTTTAAATGAAGTCTATGTAAAATTTATGGAAGACTACTTCCCCATGAGTAAATTTGCGAACATTTATTTCTAACGCTTTATATTTAAAATTTATTTTAAAAAAGTATATTCTACAAAACATATCAACGAGCATGTTTCTCTATATCCTTATCTCTAAATGTATCGTATTCTTAGTAAATCTTACGTGAAACACTGATTGTTTGACTCGTTCGCCTCGAAAGTGCAAATTCATAGCCGTCTTTAGTAGAAGGCCTCTGTCTTAGACCTGGTAACCCTGCCAGGAAGGGTCATTTTAACACTTCTTTTGTCTCTCCAACGGCTGTGACTTCCTGATTCGCTGATATGTAGGGCACAATAACGAATCAGTAGGGACCCCTGTTTTCCGCGAAAAGCATTTCGCCACAGTTTGTTTCTGATTTACATGCACATCTGCAATTTTGCTTCATGGTTATTGGCAGCGTGTCTATGTCTATCATTTGACTGAGCCAATTACAATAACGTTCCTGTAACACCGCACGTCTGTGATTTACAGGTTGAATTCCACGGCTCGTGAGAGTTGAGATATCCAATCACCGAGCACGAAGCAGAACTGCAGATGCGCACGTAGGGCACTGAAATAAACTGGGGCAAAATTCTTTTCGCGAAAAACTGGGGTCCCTACGAATCAGGCAAAGCCTTGGAGAGCTAACAGAAGTGTTAAAAGGACCCTTCCTGGCAGCGTTGCCAGATCTAAGACTGCGGCCTTCTACTGAAGACGGCTATGGCAAAATACGTCCACTTGTAGGGTTTTCCACATCTGCAGCTGCTCTGCATGCATGTAAATCAATGTGAAAAATGAATGAAGTCGAAACTGACACGCACAAACATAGTTTCATCGTCCCTAGCTAATAGCTTCCATCATCCTACTGTAACTACAGTACTTGTAAACTGGTCTCGTTACTACTAAAAAATAAAAAGTTGTAAATATCGTCTATGGGAGGATACCACAATGACAGAAAAGTATTGTTGTAGGTACCATAATTCTGGTAAAATAGGGACAACAGACCAGTTAGGTGGTCGGTATTATCTACATTGTTTCTACAACAATTTGTTCTGTACTAGTAACAGTATATTTGGTAGAAGGAGCAAAAGATAGTCTTAGCTTTACAGAACATATTGTTACTTCAACAGAACACATTGTTGCAGGAGCAATTTATACTGTACCAACAATCGCACTAAACTGTTATCCCTATTTTTACATAATTATGGTATCTACAACAATACTTTTCTTTCAATGCATAAGGTCAAAGTATCAAACATCGAGCACACAGGCGTACGCTTGTCAAGAAAGATGGCACGTAAAGAGACCATACAATGGAGCAGCACTGGAATGAAGGGGCGGGGGAAACTGGAGACCCCCGAGAAAACACGCCGACCAGTGGCATTGTCCGACACGATTATCACATGCGGAAATCCGGTGACCGACCCCGCCGGGGATCGAGGCCGGGTGGCCTTAGTGGGAGGCGAGTTGTCTGACCACTGAGCCAACCGTGCCCCTCCGTCTCTACTGAACTCGCTCTTGACGTAACATTAAGCCCTACTGCTTATAGTCAGTGCATGGTACAGTGGAGAATAATAAGTAAATATTATATTTTATGATCTCAAACGTCAACTTTTTGAACCTCGTGCAATATGTAAACAGTTGAATACTTATTCTGTTATGTTTATACTAAAATGTGGCGGAGAGACAACAATCGGTTTGAAGGAAATAAGTAACTTCGTTTTATATAGTGGCCATTTTACTGTGATACCTATTAATTGCACGACACATCAAACTAAACTAATTCTCTGTTGTTTTTATTCGAAAAGTTTGCTAGCGTCTGTTAGAGGTAGTGTGAGCACTTTTGAACACAACCTTTATAAAATATAGTTTTTTTTCCCGTTGTTAGTTCGTACGGTGAAATCTTTATTTCCTACAGTGCAATGTCTATGTCAACAAGTAGCGGAGATATACGAATTAGCTGTCAGGGAAAGTATAACAAAATCTTTAAATGTGCTTATTTTACCGTGGATAACCTATGTAAAGTAAAGTGTAGGGCCTGAACATAGTTTTGCATGTTTCCAACTCATATTTTGTGACGCAATAGCATGGAAAGTAAACGTTTTTAACAAGGTCAGAGGCTTGAAAATAGTAGCTCTGATGTGCGTGATACCAAGAGAGTATTATTTGTCCTTCGTCTGAAATGAGTTCTTCTTTTTGTTTGCCGGCTTGTGGGGATAACTTTAGTTGTTCCATGAAAACAACGTGGAGATAAAGTACACTCTAAGGCCATTCTGAGGTTAAGAACGCTACCTACCTGCGAACCTAGGATAGGACTTTACGTGCTAAATTATATTCGGTGTGGCTGAGTACGTATCGTACCTATATCCATGTCACCATTGACTTGGATTCATCTCGGTACGGGCCACATTACAATAGCAATTTGTTCGTTGTTTTTTTATCACTCTGTAAGATGTGAGAAATTAATTATCTTCATTAAAAAAAACTTGAAAACATATACTCATACATTTTTCACCATATTTTCATACCTGTGGCTATAATTCTCCTCTTTTCATCGCACGAAATTATTTCCCCTTGGCAGTGATGAAAACGATGTCTCACCGCCGCGGTCGAACATAATTAACATGTAAATATTTACCCTTGTTCTCACTGAGGCAGGCAACACCTGTAAACCCGTTTAGGCCTTAAATACACGACGCCCAAAACTGTTACAGTTTTCATACCATTTTATGTTTTAGTAACCCTTTTCTCTGTGGTAACAGAAAATGGGTGTGAAATCTGCTACGTTTTGGGCATCATGTGTTTGGAGCCTTACAGTTACGAAGGCCAGATACTTAGACTTCTCTTTTACGATAAAAAGTAAAGTTTTTTTGCAATTGTGTGTTCTATTTTCCCGTGAAGAGAACTTGCAAAATCTAGCATTCGGAATGAAGATGGAGTTAGGCAACGGGCGCGGTCTACCGCAATTTTCATCATCATTTTTAAATTTTTTATTTGTACCAGATTTTTTTTTATTATTTTAGACACAAAATGTAATTAAATTTGGCTCTTATGAAATTTTTTATATCTCTCATAGTTTCCGCGTAATGGCTTGTTAAAGTCATATTTTGAATGTTTCCGTTTTAAGGACTACACTAAAACCATCTGCTATACCAAACTCAAAGAAAATCACACTGGATAAAGACATTGCAGGCTACAACGGCATGCTCATAAAAATAAAGAATAAAAATTATTTGTACTAAAAAAAAATATTGAATTTTTTACATTATTATTTTAAGTTTCAGCATTTTTTTAAAATACAGATAACTTTTATTCTTTATTTTTATGAGCATCACATTGTAGCCTGCAATCTCTTTATCCGCTGTGATTTTTTTTTAAGTTTGGCATATCAGTTGGTTTTAGTGTAGTCGTTAAAACAGAAACATGCAAAATATGACTTTAACAAGCCATTACGCGAAAACTATGAGAAATAAAAAAATTTCATAAGAGCCAAATTTAGTCACATTTTATGTCTAAAATAAGAAAAAAATATCTGGTACAAATAAAAAATAAAAAAACTTGTGAAAATTGCGGTAGAACGCGCCCGTAAGGCGCCCGCCTACTGGCCGTGTGTTTGTGTGACTGAGACACGGTGTCAAGGGCGATGTTGACCGGCTCGTCTAGTGCGACATCGCCTCTACCGCAAGACAATGAAACAGCGCGCAGTGGTATCGTAGAACACTCGCCTGACTGACACTTTCAGTGCTGACCTCGTGTTTTTATGCGTTGGAAGTTTTAAGCGAAGTTCTTTGCATGTTTCTGGAGTAGTTTCATACAAATCCCGTGAGTTTTTTTTTTCAGATTCAACAGATTGGTAAATTTGTTTTTAGCCACTTTGAGAGGCTCCGAAATAATTTTTCTAGTCATCGCGATGCTTTGAAACTATCTTTCCGCCATCGTGGAAGTGTCGTTTCTTTTCGTACAATGACACACTGGACACATGTGGAATAGTTCAATAAAGATATGTCTTTCTGAACACACTGCACAGCATTTTAAGCTCGTGGTATGAGCAGCCCGTAAGGGAGAATGTTAGACAATTTTATTGCATTTTTTAAATTTTTGAACCATAACATTTATTCAAACTGTATTATCAAAATTTTCTCATCGACAAAGCATACGATATATTCTTGGTCAACTGTTTTACATTAACTATTATGGAATCTTCCATTAGTTTATCATGCAGAAAAATTTCAAGACAATTCTTGAAAGTTAACCTATAATTTTCTTGCAATGACGCTGCATGAAAAATGAATTAATGATTCCATTATTGTTTACCGTAATCTGGGGTAACTTGCAACACCTGGGGTACATGAAACTATATTTCAAGAATTAATATTACACATGGGTGTCATCAATTAAACGTTATTCTGATCATATTACTTGGCTCCTGTTGTTAACGTGTAATTTATTTTTGTTTTGTCTCTTACGACCTCTATGTGTATGATGAAAATTCTTCAAATATTGCTTCAAGTTACCACAGATTACGGCACGTCAATCTGTCTACTAAGAATATATTATCCTATGCTTTGTCGAAGAGAATATTTTGATAATACAATCTGAATAAATGTTACGGCTGAAAAATTGAAAATGCAGTAAAATTGTCTAACACTCCCCCTTAAGGTGACCGCTTGTTGTGTGTGGCACACAAAATATATGGTGCGCTAAGGGAGCCACTGACCGGCGTATGTAATGCATGCAATATCACATACATACACAAGTAGTGCTTTACTATAATTGTTTTCGAATGGGACTTAAAGCGGTGGCTACATTATTTCATTTGTTTGATAGAATGTCTTAATGTTGGCAGCATGTCTCTATCACTGTAGTTTTTACAATCCGATTGGTATTTTCCAAGATACGACATTCTGAAAAAGCCGTTGGCCTTGCCTAGTTTTTAAACGTACAGAACCATATCATTACATATGAGTGTCCGTCAGCTTGCATCAGTGGCCAAGAGTCCTGGGTACGATTCCCTGCCGCGACGAGGTGAAATGTAATATAACCTTGCCGTTCTGGATTGAGTGCATTGTTTGACCCTTCACCAGTATCCCTGTGTAAGGCCCTAGCGAACCACCGCCTAACAGCCCCATGTGTCCCACCTGAGGTCGACATAAAAGAAAAACAGTTATGTGTTATTTCGTTTGTACGTTAAGCAGTTTCGTCAAAATGGAACAGTCACTCACTGTAACATGGTTCCAAACGAGGTAAGGGATAAGCATTTAATATTAGCGCCATGAAGTTTAAATGGAAAACCGAAATTAAAAACATTACTTATTGATGTATAGATTTTTTAAGTAAAAAAAGGAAGAAGAAGGTTTTCAGCAAAACTAATTGACCTACTTTTCTCAACGTGGGTTAAAATCAACTCTAAATGTTAAAATCAGCCAAACGCAAATAACAATTTCAAATATCAACTTAACATGTTCTCATGCTACCTCCTAGCGTTGCAGGCCTATAACAGTGAAGACTATGGCTTACTTCAAGAATTAATTTTATAAGGTGAATTAATATAAAATTTCCTTTTAATCAGTCATGCACCTAATTATTAAATACACGTATTGAAATGCATACATGCATTATATTTAATCTTAGACGATGGGGGAAGTAGGCATATATCACTAAATACAGCGTGCACAAAGAACAGCACATTACCTTACTTAGTACTACGTGTGTCTGAAGAAACTTTGGAAAATTATTCTCAGATATTATATGTGATAAATAAAATTTTAATGAGCCACCATTAAAAAAAACTGAATATGGTATGAACAAAATACATAAACCGGAAGTCGCTGTAATGGGTACTTCGTATGTGCAGGGACTGACGAATTTCTGACTAATGGTTCATTTAGATATCTCTTGTGATTAAGAAATGCTCATATGGTCACCAAAATGCGCTCACTAACACGAAACTAATAAATAAAACAAGTAATTTTAACTTAATTAATAGCCAACTATAGCTTAATGAAATTATAAAAAAATGTTTTCAAATCTCTGATGTGAAAAAAAAAAAATAATTAAAAAATTCCTACATATACTATTTTAAAATAATAAATACTGCATGAACAAAACATGCATATTTCAAATCATCTTTTCAAGTACATGTGTTCCGAATTTTTTGATATTCTGAAAAAATTAGCAATCAGATTCCTCGTGTGATCAATAAATGTTAAGATAACCACTATTACAATAATACGAACACGGCATGAATTATTACGTAAACATCAAGAAGTATTACTACGTGCTGTGTAGGCCTACCGAGATTGAAGTAGTTCCAAATTAAGGTTCCTTAGATGTATAGAATGATATGAATATATACAAATAGCCTCTATTTAAAAAAAAACGAACATGGCATGTATTTACAAAAACGGAACAGTCAAGTCACTTTACTAAGTACACTGTTAAAAAAAAATTAAAAATTTATCCAGAAATCTTTGTATAATAACGGACAATCAAAACTGTGTACTTGTAAAAGTGTTAACACCATCAAAAACGTAAGCATTAAGGTACTTCTCAGTTAACAAATTAGCACCATTTCAAGACGCTTTATTAGTTATAGTGTCTTAGAAAATAATATAGCCTACTTCTGACAGTAAAATTTCTTGAAGCAAAGACAGAAGTTGGATCTTTGTTACCAGTCCCGAAGTTGTGATATTGGAACATCAATACTATTATAATAACATAATCACGTCAGTGAAATAATTTAATATAGCACCGTTAGTTCATGAAACATATCCTTCTATCAAACAAATCATTTACGTGTAATAACCTAGTTGCATCCTTTGTGAATACATTTCTGTGTTAAAACCTTGCCGTAATTTTTTTGTTAGAAAACTGACTAAAAGCGAAGTGTGTTTTCTCTATTTTTCTGTGCCTGGTTATTAACTCCGTCACTTTTTCTCTCCTCAGTGTGTCTTCTCAAACGAGGACATGCCCAGCTGTCGCTCCAAGTATCAAGTCCATCCACCGCTTGCTCAACTCCCATTTATGTAGGGACACTGCTTAAGACTTAAGGCACCCGCCTGGTGGCAGTGTGTTTGTGTGAGTGAGGCACGGCGTCAAGGGCGATGTTGACCGGTTCATCTGGTGCGGTATCGCCTCTACTGCAAGACACTGAAACGGCGTGCAGTGGTATCGTAGGACACTCGCCTGACTGACACTTTAAGTGGTGACCCTATATTTTTATTGCTGGGAAATTTTAAGTAAAGTCCAATACAACTCTCTACTGTAGTATCACACGAATCCCTTTAGTAGTTGTTTAGGTATAATATATTGAAAAAGCCGTTTTTAGCCATTTTGAGGTGCTCTGAAATTGCCTTTCTAATAAACGCGATGTTTTAAAACTACTATTCCGAGGTCGTTTGAAGTGTTTGTTCTTTTTGTAAATCCACGCATTAGAAACACGTATGGTAGTTTCTTTGATAAAAGCGTTCTGCTAGCACGCTGCAACGCGGGCTACAAGGCAGGCAGGCGGGCGCCTTAAGCAGTAGAACTTAGAATTTTTTGCCGTTACATTTATTCAAACCGAAGCATACACATTTGATCTGTAACTATTTTCCGCCTAAGTTTGGCATTAGAAATTGTAAGTTTAACAAATCAGAGAAAATGTGAGTATTCCCACGATACCATTTGTAACTTATACAATGCTTTTAATACGGGATATTTTTTGATGAAAATAAGTGTAATTTGCCTCGTAGCTAAATTTTTTAATTATAAATACTAGCTGAGTGTCGTTTAAATGCTACATAATTACTAATTACTCATCATTTTATTAAAAGTCCTTACCCATAGCTTTAGGTATAATCAGTTCAGCCAAAATTACAGAATTCAAAATCTGTTTCTATTGACTGTTCTTAAGCTGTAACCTCACTACTGTGAATGCTCAATATCTGCGACTCTGATGTTCACTTCTAATATCTACTTCCTACTGATGAAGTTAATAGTTGTGTAAACCCTTGATACACACCATGCTCTCGAACAAGGTAAGTGGCGGTTAGCAAACGGAAGTCACCATTTAGCGCGAAAAAAATTTAAAGAGTAGACAAGTGAAACTACAGTACTGTGTTCAAAATATAGGAGAAACAAGCAGAAAGGAATATTATATGTTACGCAAATAATATAACTTGTAACGAATATTTACTATGTAGAAAATATGTAGACTTAGAAAATATGACGCATGTTCTTCATTCCCTTCATTTTAAAACCCTCGTAAGCATTACAGACGTTTATCAAGATCCTTGTAATGACTAAACATGGACACGTTTTTGTTTTTGTTTTGTTTATTTCATCCAATTGACTGAGATAACCTACAATACTCCACCGAGTTTTCATAAGTGCTTACCATCGTAAATAATGAAGTAACTTAGTGGGAGGGTACTTAACCACGGCCATAGAGGAACAGGTCTGGACACTTGGAGTTGAAAATTTACCCACTTATGACTGATTGGCGCCACTGGCACTCTGGTGTTGTTTTAACATTGTGTAAATCTACAAGGAGCAAGCACGTGTCGGAGCTGCTAGGAGAACTGCTAGTACGACGCTGTATTACAATGTTGAAACAACACTTCATTGCTAGTGGCGCTTTCAGTCATAACGGGGTCAACTCAATAGCATTGTTAGATATGCTGGTGTCCAGACCATGGAGGCGTTAGTCTATGGAGT
This sequence comes from Medauroidea extradentata, assembly GCA_003012365.1. Classification (NCBI taxonomy): domain Eukaryota; kingdom Metazoa; phylum Arthropoda; class Insecta; order Phasmatodea; family Phasmatidae; genus Medauroidea; species Medauroidea extradentata. The sequence goes on from PNEQ01037638.1 coordinate 11,596, forward strand.
GGCATCTGCCGTACATTTCAATGGTAATCGTGTAAAGCCGATCATTTTCGAACATTTTCGAACTACGCATGCGCAGGACGTTATTTTTCATGAGTCACCATATTTTGGGTGGCAAAACAATAGCAGAAAGCAATGTAATTATGTAATTTTTTTTACAAAAATTCGCGCAAATTCTCTATTTGAATCGTACACAACAGTTTACAATTGCTTCAGAAATATAAAAAAACCGAATTAGTTCTCGCTGTGTGTATGTACTTTATAAACTTGACGAATTTAAATAAAAGTTTCTTACCTGTACAAAGATAATCCTCCGTAACGATCGAATCTGTTTGTAAGGCCAAGAACTGCACAAACTTTCACCATAATGTGTAGTTAACAAAAAACTAAAACATTTTCATTCAGTTCAATGCTATGTTTACATGATTTTGCCACCACTAGCTCTATCCTTGTCTTTAAACGTCGTCTGTTGGCCGGCTTCTAATTTGCTCAAAGGCTTCCACTCCATAGACTAATACCTCCATGGTCCAGACCTGTAATTCTAAGACCGTGTCTTAGAGTAAATATAGGGTAGAGGGAGTATCCTCTATACAGCTGCGTACGAAATTGTGTGTTCAACATGTGTCACGTGACTTTAGTGAAATATGCGCGGGAGATTTGAAATAACATTGAGAGAAAAGATAATAATTGCATAGTAATCACAACCATGTTGGGTTATTTTGGTACCATATGAATATATGTACTAAGGAGAGCATGCTACCATATTATCGCATAGTATAATTGCGTAGAAATTTCAGAATGACAAATATAAACAATGTTTGCCACGTTGCTGTTTTCCTTAACCCAGCTGTTTTTAGTAAAACGTAAATATTAGCTACATACTTACTATAAGGTTTTGAACCGAGATCTTGGTGACACCACATGACTAAATATATATTCTGGAAGGTACGCCATGAGTTTCAAACATCACGACTGCATTTTAACGCCGAGAAAACATAAATAATAGACACCAAACTCTCGAGACCATGTTGGACACACATTTGTGACGTCATGTTCCCTCTACTATATATTACCTCTATGGACCGTGTACTTGACGGTGTGATATCACCATAGATGTAGGAGTATACAGGAGATGGAATGTTGGGACTTCCTTGACGTCGACGATTTATGCCAGTTCTGAGCGAACAAAGCGTTATTGTTGACCAACACAAACAACCACAGTCGGTGTTTACGAAAACGAAGTAAATATAATCTACTCGGTAGGATTGGTCGCATGATCATATCTATCCAGTCGTTGGATGTTTAACAGTTTTTTAAACCGCACATGAACTCTAATAGTAGTACTTGCGGCAAAATCTTCAGAAGCAGTACATTTCAGTCGTCGATCGACCTGTATTATAATACAAGGTTAGAACAGTGCAGAATATTCTTCTGTTGTAGTATAATATACGTACATGGCATTACAATTGCATACTAGTAATGTTTATGCTTCCGAGTAGATCGAGTAATGTTATCGTAAGCGCCTAGTATGGTGTCGATACTGTTGATTAAACAGCTTTTAATGAAAACGGTTACGTGCATTACATTCGGGTGTAAAGAGCGATCAGATAAGAGAAGAAATCTGCTACTGTTACACTGTAAAAAAACTTCCTAAAATGTTTAGGAAGTTATTATCCCAGACGCAGTATGAGACAGTTATAGCATACTCCCACCTTGTAAATATGCAAACCTTTACAGTTGTTACAATACAAGCCTGGTAACTTTAGTATACATTTGACTGTTTTATAAAAAGGTTTAGGAGTGCTACCATGTATGTCTGGGAAACAATTCTACTATACCTACTTTCTTAGCGCTCCTATACGCATGTTTGGTAAATTTACAAACTATTATTTAGAGTGTACATTTCCTGGGTAAAAAGGTCATGTTTCATGTTTGCATAGCGTGACTTATGTAATTAAACAACAATTAATGTTGATGCAGACAAACGTAGTAAACTAACATGAAAATACGGCTACACACATTATTTATTTACGCATGCGTACGATACTGACGATATGAAACTGCTTGGTAATGGCAATAAAACTAACAGATTTGCATACAAAATGTTAATTAATTGGCAGAAGATAGCAAATATAATAAGTACTGCTAGCACAATAATGGTTTCCACTCACAAACAGTAAGTGATGTTTGTACTCACAGAATTGTGTTCCAAAACACAATCATGTTGTTAAGTTCACAATTTATAGCAAAAATTTGTTCTCTAATTAATGTAGACAAAGATAATCAGGGCATATTTATCACTGGATAAATAATTTCTACATTATTTCTCTTCAAAATTCGTGTAAAATACATTGTTACTTATGGCGAAAACCCTGTTTATGAGCAACAGTGACCACGTTCATAATCCTTCGTACAACAAGGGCTGAAATACAGTGACTTCAAGTGTTTGCCTGCGCAGTATATAATATGCACAGCATTGTGTTCGTTTTAGGACGCAACTCGAGACTACATATTCCACTTGTAAAAATTTTTTTTGGCTCTCACATTTTTCCCATAGTGGCATGTCAAAGTCAAAATATGCAAGTTACGGGAACATAGGTATAACAAAAACAAGTGACTTAATCTAATGAAATAATCTACACTGAAATTACACGCAATAGATTATATGCTAAAAGATTTAAAAACGCACTACGAAATGTCTTTATACCTTTTAAAAAAAATATGAAAATGATGACAAATTACTTTATTTGTGGCAATTTTTAAAAACGACAAAAGGAATTTGTTGCGTGTTTTTAAATATTTTAGCATATAGCCCATAATATATATTTTCGGTGTAAATTATTTTATTGGAGTAAGTCAATTGGTTGTTGTTATTCATGTGTTCACATACCACGCAATTTTGATTTTAACATGCCGCTATGGAAAAACTATGAGAGCTAAAATATTTAACAAGTGGAATTTGTAGTCACAAAACTAACAATATGTCGCGCAAATATAAAATTATGCATTTTTGCCACGTGGACACCTTTAAAGAAAATGTGACCTAGTACTGCATTATTTTTAATTTATAAATTAAAGTAAGTTTCTTCTCGTCAAATAATTGTCAGTCCTGTTGCCGCCGAACTTCGACCATATTAAGAGAAAATCAGAAATATGTTTTGCAGAGATGTGGCAAGGTAAATTATGTGGACGAACAATTTCAGTTGTCACAAATTCTGCACAGTTCATATACTGTATGTAAGGCGAAGATGACGTGAATCACCGTGCTGGGTTTTTATCGACTCCTCTTCCTCTGTAGACGTGACGTCACCGCAGACTCCCGGACCTGGATGTCGACGTCACAAACACACCCCTCCCTCTTTCTCAACGGGCGACCGCCGCCCCCACTAAACACGTCTCAATTGGCGGAAGAAATTGCCCGCCTCCGCCGGTTGCCCCTGGCGGACAACGCACGCCGAAACCACGCACTACACCCAAGCTTCTCGGGTCATCTGTCTTCCAGGCGTCCGCCTACAAACCGTCTCGTGTCGCTACATAATACGCCCACACGTCTGCCGCGGCCCGTACATGGTAAGAGCTGTTTGTGATCAACGTGTATAATAACATAGTGAATGAATACGAACCAAAATATAACCGAACTCGACACTTAAGTGCTGCAACACAAACTCGTACGCACACACACACACACACACACACACACACACACACACATGTTACATATATACAGCGTGGACCAGAATTCATGTGGCAAACTCCGGGACGGGATGGTTTATGTAATATAAACCGACACTTTTGTGTGGTGAATATTAAGATAGCTACACGACATTGAAAACAAAATTTTGAAATACATTTAAAAAAAAAAATACTAGAAAGTAAAAGAGATGGAACCACGAATATTGACAAATGAATCTGTGAAAATATGGTTGACGTAACGTTATACTTCACTGCTTATTTAGGGGTTACTCAACCTATTTGTGTAAGTAACTTTTAAATACTAAGCGGTAGTATAATATTAGATACATAGCATTGTTTATCGCGCAAAATTAAGAGGAAAGTACCTCCTGTGTTAATTCGCTCCGGTAAACCGTTTTAGAGAAAATACGAATCAAATTACGAAGGCGCAATGTAACCCTACAGAGGTAGGCAATACAACGACTTTCTGAGACATGCTAATTGAAGCATTGAACGGTAAAATTGAGGAAAGAAGCGAGAGGAACAGCCACATCTGGGCGCACCACAATCCCCACCACATGCACTCTATGGACAACCAAGGGCACTACAGTATCAACATGTGGGCTGGCATTGTCAACAATCATTTGTTGGGACCTTATTTGCTACCTGACTACCTCAGCGGAGTCCACTACTTAACGTTCCTGCAGGATGTGTTACTGGAATTGCTGGAGGAAGTATCATTGGCTATTCGCCGCACCGTGTGGTTTCAGCACGATGGGGCACCACCACATTTTTTTGCTGCCGTATGCCTCCATCTTCACACCACGTTTGCAGGTTGCTGGAGAGAGAGTGTGTGAGAATATACGTTGCAACGCTCAGAGCAAGCGTATATCATATTCCCTTCACGTCATTATTAAGCCGCTACCTACCCGTATTTCGTATTTTGTTTGTATTCCTTTTCATTATATATATATATATATAAATTATGTATGTTCGTGACTTTGTCCAAGTTTATTAATTGTAGAATACCACTTTATGTATTCGGCCTTGGTCAGCAGCATTCAGTAAATAAAAAAATTATACACAGGTCATGTGAGAGGATTTTACGGCTGTTTAACAACGGTGTCTTAAGAGCCAATGAGGGTGAAATGAGCTGAAGGGACAAACCAACATCAGTGGACGGGACGAGATTCAAACCCACGACTCCTCGCAGTGCAGACCGGCTCCTAACCGAATTAACTATGGAGGCCGGCTAATTATACATATCCAGGAATACAGAGATATCACCACAATGTGTATCGAAACAATTGCAAAATGTGTCTCTGTATATTTCATTTTCCGATGGTCATACCTGCTTTACGGTTTGTCTGCCTAATGCTTTTAAAAGGTTTGACCCCTGGTAATAAACGACCCCTGGTATCCTGTAGAGAAATCTTGTGCAGCTCTTTAGGTATTTGTAAGCGTCATGCTGAAACACACAAAACGTCAATATTTAAAATACTTAGATAAACAAAGGGGATTAATGTAAAATTTTGTTTTCCTCTTTAAATAGGAAGTCATACTTTGAAAGCATTTTAGGGGTCGAAATAAAATAAAATCACATTTTTTACTTTTAAATCGGCGTCCCATTCAAATTGAAACCACGACGAAAGCCAGACATTGTTCTCCTTTTCGCCTCCTTCGGGATCGAATTAAAAAGAAATCATATCTCAATGCTTGCCTACGACCTGAAGGGAACCCAGACTAAAAATTTCACAGTCGAAGGTTCTGCGATGTGGACTGTGGTTAGATATACGTCAGCCCATCAGTCAGTGAATCATTTCATGTAAAGAGATTTAACGGAAATTATCACCTTTTTAAATCTCGTATTTGCGCGTTACTCAGTCAAAACCACATACTTAGTTCCAGTTTGTTGTTCGTAGAGTCAATGCCATAGTCAGTGATTTAGTCGTCTTTGCCCTGTAATAGTCTCCTCCATAAGGATGATGTATGATGAGAACTATTTCTTTTATTTAAGATTTTGTGTAGGACCTACTTATCTGGGACCATACCTTGAAACTTACCAAATTGTAGATACAACTGAAAACTCTCATTAAAGAAAAATAACAAGTGTAGAATTAGAATAGACTATTTAATAAAAGGAAATTAATTGAATTTACTCCGTGAAGCAGATGCATAGGAAATAGATTGAAAATTATAATTAAAGCTAAACCTCTCACTAAATAGCCGAACCATGATGACAAACATATTCAAATTAAGTTCTCAGCTGTTGAAAGTTGGGATTCGAGCTCAGTATTAAAATCAAGTTTTGCTCCTGGCTACCACAAACAAAATATCAAGAGAATGGTGCTCAGCGGTAGAATAAAACTCATAATCCAGACCTCTGGTTCTGTTCGGTCCTCACAAACTTAGGCACTTACTGACCTCTTTAACATTTTGAAAATTTGTAGGTTCAAAGGTGAATGAATTAGACATATGCACAAAAAAACATATCAACTTTGGTGACCCGTTGAATAGAATTATACACGGAAAGTTACAGACATAATTACGTGTTTCATTCCTCGACGCCTTGAGGTTCACCAAAAATCAAATGCTAAGCCTATAAATTACGTAGTTGCCTCTTCTTAAAACGGCAGAACTTAACTACATATCGTTTAAAGAACCTAGACGCTTCCTTAGGCGTCACTAAAAATGGTAGACGGCAGACAAAGCTTCCTCGTAACATCAAAATCTTCCGTACGTCCATCTTCTAGGCTGGTCGAAGGGAATCTTTTTTCTTATTATTTCGAATACTAGCAAAAAATTAGCTTCTCAAACCAACGAGGTGTGTAACCTAGAGCGCTTTCTCATAGAAGTCCTCAGCATAGACAAAGCAGGATTAAAATAAAATAAAATTTAGCATGACACATAATTGTGAGTGAGAGGTTTCCTAACTACAAAAACAGCAACATAATTAACTAGCTAAAATTACGTCGGAGAACCTGTAATATCATTACAGCCCCAAGCCTTTCATTGATTTTACGCTTCACAGAAAAGAACAAATTGCATCCAGAATGCAATATAGTCACAAGTGTTAAAATATACGTAGTAGGAAAAGCAGGTCTTAATGAATAGAAACAATGTAAAATCATAATCCAATAATTGCACACATTTTTAAACATTAAATATAGCTCTTATATTGTTGTTTATTTATATCAGACTATTTCTTACAGACAAATTTTCTGGACACATACGGCTTTTTGGCACAAAAATAAAACTATAAAATACTGTTTCAGATACACATGTCCATATGTACTACAAAACTATAGCATGGTTAACGGAAATTGTGTGTTGCAATATGTTATTTCAATCTCTGTCTAGCATTATATGACGTACAGAAAGAACTATCGTGTTATAAAATTGTTTAAATTTAATTTCGTGCTCAATTAAACTAAACATGTCAGTGTAAAATAATCACTACCGAAACATATTATAGAACAATTGTTTATCTTTGTGATGGTTAAACAGTGTTTCGTTATTAGTAACGTTCCAAACAAATATACTTCATATCAAAATAGTACATTAAAACAATTTACTAAGTACTCTTGTCGACGGTGAAGAAAGTATATGAGATAGGCTTGGAATGTCAATTCTTGCTGTCTACTTCCCTTGCCCCACGAACGCCAATCAGCATGAGCTCGTGGTAACTCTCTGCAATCGAATTCGTAACGACCGGCCATACTGCATAGTAGAACATTTTATTAACAGCAACATTTTGATATTTACTCGAGTTTGCTTAGTTTGTGGTAAATAAATCTAGCTTTAGAGCAAAGAAAAAGTTTAAAAGTACTTACTAGAACATACTATTTATTTCTGTAAAATAGTTAGCCTTGAAAAAATCCTTATAGCTGGAGACACGCATTATTCGCGTAATTTTTTTTTGTCAGCAGACTAGAATCCAAACAGCTGTAGGATAGTTCGACATCTCTTGTTGGCCGACGATGTCGTAGCCGGCCACGAAATACTTCTGGCCAATAGTTATAAGTTCATGGTAGAGTGTCCAACCTACTGTTAATCGGTTGTACATATATGACATCACATTGCGGATCATGGCCAATGTAATCACGTATTGTTCGATGATATGTACGGTATGTGTAAAGAAGTTAATTCTAGTGTATCACCATATAATAACACGTATTTTTTCGGTCCCAAGTTGTAGCAAATGCACTAACTAATCTATTTAACGTAAAGCTTGTTTTTAAAGCTACAACTTACTTAAACATCAACAAACTATATATTTCTTTACCGCCATTACTGTGTAGCACATTCAACAAAAATCCTCTTTGCTGTTTCTTATTTTAGCCAAAAAATATTATTTATTGCAAAGATGTTTGTGTTTCCTCGAAGAAAATGTTTTAGATTGGGATGTCAGTTTTCCGTTATTTTTCGAAATCGCGTATGGCGATTATTCGTATGGTTTCTTAATACGAACCAAGGCTCCTTTGTGCATAGTTACTGATTCCATGATTCACTGGTTTCATATCCTATGACTTCGCTTTGCATGTGGTCCATAGCTTCAACCACGTACAAACTTATAAAACACTCACATTTCTTTTCTGACGTGAAACAAAATATTTGTCTTTATTTGGGAAAAATATGTTAAGTTTTGAGAATGGCAAAGTTTTTACACTGGGTTTTTGTTCCAGGGAAGTTTTACGGACAAAATTATTAACATGGCTGAACGGTAAAACGGCTGAAACAAAAATTTAAGCAGTGCTCATTTTATGCTGAACAGTCTATATTATTTGTTGGTAACAGTGTTTGCGTTTCAAGGGACGCAATGTTTAGTGACACTGTTTAATAGTAAGGAACATTTTACTGTTTGCTAGGCTTTAATATAACACATCTGTATCTGACATTCTTCTTAACTTAGTGGCGCGTCACCATATGACAGGGTCAGTGATAACTCCGGTCTGCCGTTACGGAGTATTTGTGATTCTTATTTGAAAATTAGCATAACAATCCTTCAATCATACAATACGTGGGCTACTACATTGTTTTGAAAATTATGATGAAGTGTAATATTTTTGGAATTTTTCCTCTATCTCTAGCCATATTACGTCTGTCCATGCACTTTTAGTACATGACATTTACAGACCTTCAGGAATCAGCCAAGAAGAATAAATTCCTAATATTAAGGTCGCATTATTGAATAATCCATTTTTCGCTTCTTGTACATTATTGGCTGTTGGAAGCATATCTTCCTATACGAAGTGAAAACATTTGTTCAGCAATTATCATCTATGTCTCAAGCGCCGGTGAAGGTGACGTGACGTGAGTATGCCGCAGCGCCGGAGTGAAAGGGCGGGGGAAATGGCAGATTCCCGAGAAAATTCACCGGCCAGCGGCATCGTCCGGCACGATTCACACGAGCGAAAATCCGGGGACCAACCCCGTAGGGGATTTAACCGTGATCGCCATGGTGGGAGGAGAGAACTCTAGATCCACATTTCGCCACTGGTTGGTAGAACGCATTCCTCAGTATTCGACGGCAACTGCGTGATAAAATGTAGACACTGTTTAAAAAAACATTTCTGTGTGGAACTATTAACGATTACATTTTACAAGTTATTTTTAAAGGTGTCCATTAACGTATTACTGAGGAAATGTTTCATCGGCACTTATATGTGAAGTACGTTTTTCGAACACAAAACCATATTTCGTATTGCTGCAAAAGTTCATGCACTGAGGTAGGTTAGCTACTTAACCTTTATCGAGAGTGTCTGGAAAGTTCAGCGTGTTTGCTCTAGACAGTTGTTTACTTGTAACGGCTGAACGAACAAAAAGTTTTATAACGAATGACCTTTCGCCAGGTCGTACAAATCCTTCACAGGAAGGAGTGGAATCATTCGCGTTTTCTTGTGAAGAATATTTTCTTGAGAATTATCAGGTTATTAATTCTATTGCTTTTGCAAGAAAAATCATTTTGCAAATTAGATTGCTTCATATTAAAATCGTAGTGCTCCAATCAGGACGAAGCTTTACTGGCCAGACTGTAGGTCAGACACACGTGGCAGTGTTACACATTGTTACGACACTTGAGGTACCCCTGGGTCCAACATAAGTATGAGGCATGCTGGGTTTAGTACTACACCGCACACAGTTCCCTCACAAGGCAAACCTTGCCAAGGATAGATACATGTTAAACACTGGATACAATATGATAGTACAATTCCCCACTCTGACAGCCTGAAACATTGATACAAGTTACCACATACCGTGCGGTATATAAGTGTGTGATGCTATCGAGAGAGTCTGTCAGCTCTATATCGACTCCCGGGTCACTTCGCTACCATAGAGTGCACAAAGACGTCCAGATACTACGATTCCTACCACCGTAATCGCAGCTATCAGTTCACTGGCTATTTTAACTCTCTCTCTCTCTTTATATATATATATATATATATATATATATATATAATCAAAATAAGACTCTCTCAGAGATTAACGTTTAAGTAAATAACTTTCAAATACAATCAAATACAAACGGATGCTATTAATAACATGCCAGCTCTGAACACGTAGATAATCACTCTGTAAACCTCATATCGCCAGCTTAGTGCAAGAACTGGGTAACTTAATTTTTCCAAGTTTATGTTATCTGCAGATGTCTACACTACCCTTACGATAATTCTTTTTGACGCGTATACATTTATAAATGAGTTGATTAAGAATATTGATGCAACACAAATTTGCATTTCAACAAATATATATGTGCATAACAAAAACAATTTTCAATGTTACAGTTTGATATCTCCAGCTACCTAGTTATCTAGTTGTAGCATTAAGCCCACGATATTATAGTCCATCTCACGTAAGAATTCCATTTTTTGACAGTTATGCTCACATTCATTTTTACTGCTGTTGCCATGGAATAAGCAGTGTTTTCCTCTGCCACAAGTGATTTTTGCACAAACACACTCAACTAGTTTTCAGACTGCATTACATCAAAATAGAAAGTATTTTTCTATAGAAATTTGTGCATGTTATTGTCTTCAGAACTGTCAAAAAAAGGAATTCTTATGTGAGACAGACTATAGCTTACTGACAATATGAACTTAACGTAACCAACCTGTACGCTTAGAGATGTTCCAAATTAGCGTTGTTTTTTACCTGCAGGCTAGAATCCAAAAGTTTGAAGGATAGTTCGACTTCTCACATTGGCCGACAATGTCGCGGTCTGCCGTGAAGAATATTTCTGGCCAATAATTAAAAGTTCCATTGTAGAGTGTCTAACTTCCTATACAGCGGTCACCACATCAATGGCACCCCATAGAGGTTCGTGATCAACGAGATCACAAGTTAGGTATATTTTCTCAGTGTACGGAAAATTAATAGTTTTTCTCTCCACCTTTCTAAATGAATGCGAAATGGCTTTACGAGGTCTCACAATTATTTTTATAAGTTTTTTCTTGATAATTTCCGTTTTTCGCGATTTACATTCCATCCTGTCTACATATACATATGTACCCATATATATGATTATATACATATATATGTACACACACACACAAAATCGTTTTTACTATGTACGTAAGAAATGTCTCGTTGTTTAGTCTATATGAGAAGAGCGTTGGTCATGCCAAGCATTTGGTAGTGGGGCGCAAGAAAGATTGGTCCTTAAGAATAGTTAGGTTAAAGCTAATCGTGCGATTAGAGACACTATTTAAGTTAAAATATTATGCTGCTGTGTGTGTGCCACCTTCAGATCTATTTTATGTAACACGGCGATTGCGTTTTTACAAAAATTAAAAATTTTTATTTATTTTTGTTAGAATTGTAAGTTTGCCTTCAGATAAGCGTTACTATCATAGTTTTTCTAATTTTACTATTATTACAATTTTTCTTATCTACAGTATCTTTAAATAAATTTATATTCAAACAGTCTCTTTCCTTACAGTAGTTTTGTTTCTGTTTGTCTAACTGTAAAGTTTATAGGTTCTCAGAACTATTTAAATATTTACTTCTAAATTTCTCTATCTTGTAGATGAGTTGGTGAGGCGTGGGGAGGGGGTTATCAAATTAATAAGGAAATTCTCATTATGGTCACTTCAATCGTGACGATACAATGTGTTCCTTCGTGAATAAATTAAACAATTAATTCTCATTCTCCGTGGCTGCAGTTAAATTGTGAACGTTTGGCTACGAAGTGACACGCAAGCACAGCGTATACTTCTAACATCCTACACAGTTTTAGGTCCGCTCGTGAGGAGAGTATGGAATACGAGCGGGATGCGAGGACGCGGGAGATTATCAAGAAAATCTTAGGCCCATTTCTCAGACCTACAAGTTTGTTCATAACAAGTATAGTCGGCGCTTGTAATTACACGTTTTTTTTGACAAGTTTACGTGCATATTGCCAGTTGCGAACAAGCCTGTTATAAACAAGTTTAGAACCTACGTGTAGTTGACAAATTATGTTAACCAATTTTTTATTTTTTTACAGCTCTCTGCTGGTAGGTAGGAAGCTTTACAAGGGTACTAATAATTCCAATTTATTAAATATGTTCAGTTCTTTTTCATCTTCTTCTGAAGTTGGATTGGCAGAGGAAATGCAATTACATATGAGAGCCTTCAGGCAGAGGATAGACTTATATTGCAAGCTTATGTTTGATAAGAGACTTGGGTGGGTTTAACGACCTTGCAGGCGGACTGCACAGTCCTGTGTATACGCTGTCCTAGGTACCTGTTCATTGTCTGCTGCTCCGGTGAGTGGCCAGTTGTATATCTACGTGAGTGAGAGATTTTGGTCAGCGCTTAACATCGAGGTCTTCAGCGCTGGTGAGGGGCGACATAATGTGCAACTGGAGCAGCGCTGGAGTGAAAGAGCGGGGGAAACGGGAGATCCCCGAGAAAACCCGCCGACAAACGGCATCGTCCGGCACGATCACCACATGCGAAAACCCGGGGTCGCATTGGTGGGAGGCGAATGGTCTGACCATTCGGCCACCGCGGCCCTCTTGTATATCTGACAAGGTAGCGCGGGAGTCAGTGAGTGCATGTTTGCGGTTTGTTGACAGTCATCATAGAAGTGTTTCAGTAACACGGACAAAACAGTGCAACTAATGTACGTGTACAGGAGTTTAAATCTAATGTCTGCACCGCACAAATGAATTCGCGAAACTTTGAGTTTCAATAATGATTACCTCTCCCCGTGTAATAAAGAGTAAATTACCCCTGTTACCAATTTAATGTATTAGTATGCCTCTAAATGCAAAATACGATATTTTTTAAGATACATTCCTTGTAATTCGTCACACCATTTAACATACGAAAATGAAAAATGTCAACAAAACAGTCGATACAGCTTACGTACCGTATTTGATGGCAGGAGAGATAGGAAGCGACAACCGTACTGCCACGCTAGAAGATAATTTTTAATGGTAGATGAATGTATTATGCTCTTTAATATATGTTTTAGGTTGAAAACTCTATATTTTAACCCCTTTTACACACCTCCTAACTAATATTTCCTCAATTTTTTAATTAGTCCGCCATATTGATACCAGCCATGTCAAACGTTTGTTTGGTTACAATTCCCGGCGACATGCTCCATCTGGATCCTTCTAACATCTTTGAACGTAGGGAAATGTCTATGAACACGGCACGTGATGTTTGTGCATCTAAAAGTTGGTTTTATTTCAGAATTTTTGCAATTAAATTGGAAAATACACAGAAATATATTCTGCAATTCGCTGCCAACCGTACAACGAATAAGGTAACTACTGTTAATGTAAAATTATATGCAGTAACGTGTAGTAATATTTTTCATAGATTCCGAACGACCCATTGTTGTATTTTTTCCCTATGGCGGTTTCTTTAATGTTATTTGTGAATACTGTGTAGTAAAGGCTAACCTGTGATTCTAGCTCGGTGTTTTTTAATGAGTGTTCTTCAATTACAGTAATCTTCGACATGATTTTCAGTTATTTTCAGAGACACCAAAAATAATGTTTCTGTTTATAATACGAGTTCTTTATTTTAAAAAAATTGTAGAAGCATAGTTCTCTTAAGCCTCTGCCACAATGAACTTTTAACTGCCGTGCAGTGCAGTGCCGTGCCGTGCTGGTGTGATTCTCGCTATCTGATTGGCCCATGTGACCATGACGTCACTGCCGTTCTGCTTGCCGGGCAGTGCCGTGCTGTGCCGCCAATTCCAGACGAACTTTTAACTTTTTTGGCAACGACAGGGGCGGCACTCACTGGCCAACACCGGCAGGGAGCGGAGCGGCAAGGTGATTGCTATTGGTTGATTGATGTTCGTCACGAAACGAGAGCCAATACCGTGACAGCACGTGGAGAATAAAACGTAAACAAACAAAAATAAGCGAATGCTCTGCCACCTATTGTGCGCATAATGAACAGTACCCCAGCGGCAGGAACCGGCATTCATTGTGGCAGGGCCTTTAGTAGATGAACGTAATGGCATTAAGATTGCCGGTTTGGCGTACTCAATAATAAGCCTGATTGACTACAACACCGCTCTAGCGTAACGTACATAGGCATATTAACTTCCTAAGCATCATGGGGAAGAAATAACAAAGCATTTGAATGGATTAAACATCTTTAACAAGACTGGAAACATTCTTTTTATTGAAGTTTAACTTTCATTTTCCTCCAGTCTCTCTTTCGTTTTCATTCATATGACCAGGTGCCCCAACTGATGAGAATAATTGGCACTAATGCTTTCTAGTTGTACATACGTGTGTCATATTTTGTCATTTATTCACTGTATTGTACAATGTAAACATGACTTACCAAATACCACTGTGCGAAGTTGGACACAAAAATCTAAAGGATGCAATAAAATAAGCTAAACTATAAACTCTCTCTTTCTCATGGAGTCCGCGGTGTGGTAAACGTGGCTGGTGGTTACGTTGGCTAGCGTGTTTTCTCTGAGTGCTCTCGCTTTACCACTTTGCTCCATACTCACCTCATATCCTACTAATCAGAGCTAAGGTCCTCGCTGTCAAGAGCTGAACAAATCTCTTCCACTCCACTCATAGACTTGAAGCCGAAGCCTCTATAAATCGAGTTTTGACCATACCTGTTCGTTCGGTCAGTTACAACATATTGCAGCTCATATCGACATGCAAAAATAGTTCTTCGTTTATCGCTATCAAACGGCTGCACATGAAATTAAGAACATCTGTTTAAACATATATTATTCATAAGGCACTTACAAAACCTAGTAGGTAGACTCTATTCGGTAGTATTGATCACGTTATCGGATTGGCTCTATCTTTGGATGTTTACCAGGCTTTTTCCGAACGTACCATAAGTCCAAGAGTTGAATGTTGGCGGCTATTAAAAAAAATGCGTCAAAATCTGAGGGACGATCCATACATTCCAGTCACCGATTTGGCAGACCTATATTATTAGACCAAGTCTGGAGATAGAAAATAAAAATATTTATATACTTTATGCGCTGAGTTACAAAGTTTATTTATTCAGGGGACTATTAAGAGTTATTAAGGGATAATTGACTGTGACAGTTACGTCGTAAACTGACTTTCTCTTCACTAGAATGGCAGGTACTCAGCATACAAAAACTGTTACAATGTATTATATTTATGTAGAAGGGGAGCGCAATATTATCGATTACGAATACATTACATTAAATGGAGGAATATCAGAGAGTTGCTGCCACATAACGAGATCTGACGACCTTACTGAAGCTAGACTGATGAGGTAGACAACATCGATAGATGAGCACGCCCTCGCCGAGACTCGACCCACGAGCCCCGGTGGAGAGCTGGACTGCTGTTGATAGGACGAGTGTTGACGGGCGACAGACCTAGTTTACTGGGTGACAAGGTGTTATATCGGAGTGCTTGTCTTCGTTATTGCGTCACTACGAGGGGGGTGAGGTGAGTTGCTGTCTTCCTTGGTTTCCCAATGCTGGCCTTATTTCAACCCGAATCTCTCTCGTTGTCCTTCCTGTATGGTGATATCGTAACAACTGGTACAGTGTAATCATATGGGAACACGATAGCGTACTAGTAATTATACTGCACAAACATGCTAGAGTTAATCACCGAAAATGTTCACTACAGTATAAGATTACAAAGTAGGAGTTCTGTAGGACACACGAACCTCTGCTTACTGCATTAGTCCAGAGTTAAATAATAATAATAAATGGGAAATGTTAAAGATGTAACCTATATATTCATAAGTCCTAAATAATTATACATATCGTATACCTGTATTTACGGCATCGCGTTCTTCTGGTGACATTTTTACTTGATAAACTCCTCCCGACTTATTGTCCAACAAAAATACTTCATTCCGACATCGCCTTCTTTTTTTTTTTTTTTTTTTTTTTTTACAGCTTGTAAGTACAACAGATTTTCCGTTGTGTACACACGCGAGAACCTATATATTTGTTTACTTTTTACGCGTTATCTCGTGTTGTTACGTCCGCTTGTGGCTATCTGCTCTGCTCCCGGGCAGGGTAGACCTGAGTGTTTCCGGCGAAGAGATCGAGTTGAATATTTAGAGATTCCGGACACAGGTAGGCTTTATGCGCACCAGGGTTCCGACCGTCTTTACAGTATTTTCAACTCAATCGAGTAGATTGAGTAAGGTTTCCGTAAGCGCACAAAAAACATTTACAGGGATTGGGCGTTTTGGTATTACATCAGCTACTCGAACTCACCACAGTAAGCAAGCATTTAGTTGTTAATATAATTCAGTGTGTATTCAAAATTACTGATTTGCAGCACTTCCCCGGACATAATGATACGACTTATTTGATAACACGGTGGTTTTACTGTTATCACTTGGGTCTCATATACATTCTTTCCTACTGAGGTCTAGCATCGATTCCTGACGGTTTCGAGATGTAAATTTTTTCATGTTCATATATACTGTTCACGATAAAATGAGCTGTGTTAAAATTTTCATTCAACCATTTTCCTCTATCTTTACTATTTGAAATATGAAAAAACCCGTGTAGCTACAAACCAGTGTAATTGTTTCACCCCTCTCAAAACATTACATATTTGGCCTCAACCAAGTTTAGTTTTTGGCTGTTATAAACGTTGCAGAGTGCTTAGTTTAAAGTGAAAAACCTATAGGCTATATCTGGATATGTGATGTAGATATAATACTTGCGTTCCATTTAGAAGAACATCTGTGTTTGCAGTGTACGCAAACGATCCATCGGACGTTTAACTCTAGGATTTTCACATTTATGTAGCAGTGTGAAAATATGCATTGTCATCTCTAGTGACATTTCACTCCATGTGGTTAAGTACTACCTCAGATATGCACTTAAGTTTATATTTTCGTTACTGTGACGTCATATGGAACGTAAAATAGGGGCTAACCCAAATAGGAGTAGCCATGAAAAGCCGTGAGGGACCATCACAGCATTCACGGGGGTGGGGTGAGAGGGGGATGGTTAACCGAGATAAGGAACGCAGAATCGAAATCAGAACCTCCCAGTGTATATTCATAAATGACTTATGCCACACATAAGCGACACTTCAAAGGAACTTGAGTGAGTACATTCTGACGTACTATCTTTCTCTAACATTTGACACGTTATGAACTATGAAGTTCTGCGTCATAGCTCGGTTAATATAATACGGATAACATTCCGCGATAAACGGGCGAATTTACACCCTTATTGACACTCTTTTATTCCGCGCCGTGTTCCTTACACACCCAACAATTTACCGGTCGTAGTTCTCAAGGTTTCCCCGTAAATATCAATTTCCCACGATAAAGTCCACAAAAAAACGTACTGGCGAATTTTCACTCTAGTAGGGTTCATTTCTTCTTCCTTTTCGCATTACCATTCCAATGGAATCAGGTTAAAAGGTTTTCTCCCGGTAAGCTGAAGGATCATACAGTTACCATCGGAAGCGCGAAACTTCAATTTTTTTTGTGAAAGACGTGTTAATTTGTTTCCGCTTTTCCCTCACTCCCCTTCCCACCCACCTTCGTCTCCTCCCCTCTTGAAGCTGCCAGCACCTGTCCCTCCCAGGGATCAATAGCGCGGAAGGTCCCCTGGAACTGTAGCCATGGCCACCGTGACGTCACGGTCACGCATGCGCCTCCCCCAAGTCACGGCTGCCAACATAGTCCCGGCGCCGCCAACTTACCAACATATACCGCGAAAAAAAATATCCCTTCCATCCCGCGCCGATAAGGGTATTGTTTATGGGCCTTACAGGGTCGTGTGGTGAACATTTCGAGCACCAAGGTGGTTAGTTATTATCAGGGTGGAGGAGGATTGATGAGGGTGTGAAGAGGGGAAGGGAGACATTGTCGCCTAGTAGCTAGATCTTCTGTCTCGCGGGCAGGATGATCTAGGGCGGAGAGACGCACGGATGCGGCGTAGTTAGGTGGAAGTCACCCTGCGTGATTATCGAACAACCCCCGTGCAAGAAGTCACGCGGGGACGCCAGGCGTCTAGTCGGCACCGGTGTCTCCCCCCACCCTCCCCCTCTCCTACCCTTCATCACTAGACCACACAGACTGTCATGGCGACCTCGTCCGTCGTCGCCCTGCCGCCACGCTCGCGTCTCGCCGCGTCTCACCCCACCGAGCACGTCACTGCTCGAGTCTTTTGAATAACGCCCTTCTTCTCTGTCCCTCTATTTCTGTTTTTGTGTAAATATCCCGCGACGCGTGCGGGGAAAGGGGCGAGCTGTCCCCCCGCCCTCTTGTCGTCTTCCCCCCTCGCGGGATTATGAGTGCGACGTGCGTGCGTGTGACCAGATAAGAGGACGACAAACAACGGTCAATTCATGGAACAAGGTAACCTTCATCGTCTGTGTGTTTGTAGGCTAGTCGGCGCCCGCCGGGCCGTGCAGGAGTATGTGCTTGCATTCCACCCCATCCCCCACGCCTCCCACTGCAACTACTCCACCCCACCACCCACCCGTGTTGTTCGTGTGTAGACGTAGCTTATTACCGAGGTCATGCAGATATCTGCACTTCTTGTAGCTCGACGTGTCAATATAACCTTTGTGTGAAGTTGTGAATCAGCAAGCCATGTTGTGAACTGCGCTGTTCAGGGTCAACCATGTTGTAAACATTTGAATGGAGCCGTTTGCTTGGACTAGGAATATTTTACTCTTAACGATTTTCTGAGCTTTCGCTTCACAATGTTACCGCAAGTACAGGGGCACATCTGTGGTTTATAAGAGGTGCTATAAAGGAAACAAAGGAACTGCTTTAAGCCCACTTTGTAGAGGGTAGTAGGTCGTCTGCAGCTCAGCTGTCCATGGCACAGGAGATGACGTCATCACTGACCGTTTCAAAACAAACGACTCCGCTCTGCGGTATAAATACGCTTCCGAGTGAGACCGTTTTTTTTTCTAGCCCGAACTGAACTGTTTGATTTTTTTAAAATACGATTTTGATACATAACCTCCATATTCAAATATACAGCTTCACTGTTCATGACAGCCAAACAAATAGTACAACATAAAATATGAAAATTTGCCCTTTGTAATTAATAGTAGAAACGAATTGATCTTTTTTCTGAAAGTTACAGAAGGCGTAAGTGTAATATTTCACAACTGATATGGAACTTTCAATTACCAGAATTTGAATTGATAGGACTGTATACGAGAAGAGTATTTATCTTTTTTGCACTGGTGTTCACAAGAGAAATGTCTACTCAGTCTCGGACTTTGGGACATTCCAGCTAAACAAGTGTGCAATGGCGTCAACAGTGTTTGTATCGGCGTGCATGTAATCACGTTCACAGTACCAGCACTATCTCATCCGGGGTCGAGCCCATGACCCCTCAACACCACTACGTAACTGCGATTGTACTTCGTCCGAAACAAAACAAGACCAAAATTGATAAATTTCAGTGCTTCTAAATATAAAAGTCCATGGACTATTGTTCCGAAAAAAAAAACAACCTACTGATAGTTTAAGTGATACTAATATTTTATTTTCAGAAAATAAAATGTTTCATATCTTCGAACGTAACTTGGTTGACGTAGAATTTATAGAGAATTATGCATTTATACTATAAATTATTCTCTAATTTACAACGACATGAACATATCGACGGTAGTTAACTATTCTTAAAGGAGAAGAACAAAAACCATGAGCCTAAATATTTATTGAAATATAATCATTACTTTCAATTGTATAACTTAATTTAACTTGTTAGTAACATCGGATGCTTAAGGTTTTTTATTTACTGTCATGTATTGGACAGAATGACTTTTGATAATTAGCATTTCATAACATAGATTTTCATTTCATTTGGGTTGCATGCCTCTTCGTAAACAAATTAGTGCACTATTATTGGCAGCTTGTCCATGCCTGTGAAAATAATATTTCTGAACAGCAGATGTAATGCAACGTTTGAATCAAAATTTTTTTGATGAAACTCATACATAATACATATCAATAAGAATAGTTTTCTTTTTTTCAAGTTTTAAATGCAATAAAATTTGTTTAAAGACTTACATAGGAGGAATCTGCAATATGGTCTGTTCCTAAAATGTATTTTTTAAATGTTTAATGTCTTAGATTATTCGTAGGCTACATTATAGAGTTATAATGAGGTACCAGTTTTTTTAATCTAAATTATAGTGATATGCAAATGTCTAAACATTAAATTACTGCGTTATTTGTTCTCTTATAAAATAATAAAATTCTACAAAAGTATTGTGATTGCAGTGATTGGTGTACAGTTAAATAAAGTTTTTTTCCGACCAAATTCAGGGTAAATCATGCGTGTTTTTATATAAGGCAAGAACCAAAGATCGTATATTAATTAAGTACTAACGACGTAGAGTCATTGTTATTAGAAAACAGTTCACGGCAGCAAGTTGACAAAGCTGAATTCATAAATAATTATGTCAAAATGCTGACTTAAGGCCTTGCTCTTTAGCTTTGCAGTGGTTTCGAAAATATTTTTTAACGCAAATTAATACATATATCAAAAGTTTATTCTTACAGTTTTAACACTTGTATATCATCGTTTGTAACCGAATTTTCATGCTGCAATACACCAAACGGATTTTTAGATTGTTGGCCCCGGAATACCACATATTTTGTCGTCAATTAACCCGAAATGAACCTAAATAATTTTTTGTTAGCAAACGGTACATTATTAAAAAAAATCCGCTTTGGCAAAATTGTGTATCGTATGACTAGAGCCACGATTTTATGGCGAAAAGATTTTTGCACCATTTGGTTTCCATACCTTACGTTCACATCCGCAACTCTGTTTCATGGTCAGTGATTGGACGTTTTAACTGTCGCACGTCTTGAGGTTCTACTGACAAATCACAGGCGTATTGCGTCACAATAGCCTCGTTGTTATTGGTGCAGTCAAATGAGGGACGTGTCTGAGCAAAGACACGGTGCCAATAGCCGTGAGCAGAGCTGCCGAGGTGCGCGCGAGACACTGAAACAAAATGTTGCAAAAATCTTTTCGCGACAAAATCGTGGCTCTACGTATGACTGTACACAGTCTCAAAGACAAGAATGTGTTCATGAACAGGCGTGACTAACTTGACTGTGCCGTATCTATACACCTCTTTTGAATGACAACCAACTGCTCACCAATGCTTTCTCTATGGGGATAGCTGTTGGTTGCCATTCGAAAGAGGTTTATAATATCGGCCCTAAGACACCACACGTCTGTGATTTGCGGGTAGAATCCCCGCGACGATGGGAGTTAAAAACAGCTAATCACACACCAGGAAGCAGAGCTGCAGATGTGCACACAAGTAGGGCCGTGAACGTATCACGAAGATAATTTTGGCCCAGTTTGTTTCAGTACATTATATGCACATCTGTAGTTCTGCTTCATAGTCAGTGATTGGATGTGTTATCTGTTACGTGTTTAGAGGTTCTATCCACAAATCACAGACGTGCGGTGTTGCAGTAAACCTTTTGTGTCATGCGCAGTCAAATGGGGGACGTCTCTTCACAAACACACAGCAGATGAGTACGTAATACACTGAAACAAACTGGGGCAAATTATTTTGGCGAAATGTTCATAGCCCTACACATAAGGCATTGAAACAAATTGTTGCAGAACTACTTCCTCCGAAAATCGTGGGTTCGAATATTATAGGTAGAGCCCACGATTTTTGGTGAAAAGAATTCTGCAACAGTTTGTTTCAATACCTTGTGTGCACAAATGCAGCTCTGCTTCTTGAGTATTGGCAGAATGTAGGCGTGGCTCATTTGACTAGTACCAGCAGGGACAAGGTTACTGCGACACCACACGTCTGTGATTTGCGGGTAAAACCCCGAGACGCTGAGAATTTACAACAGCCAATCGCTGACCACGAAGCAGAGCTGCATATGTGCACATAAGGCATTGAAACAAATTGTTGCAGAATTCTTTTCACCAAAAATCGTGGGCTCTAATTATAGGATATATACGCATGTAACTTTCTTTGGGTTCTGAATATCGCTCAACATTGAGGGTCAGTATTTTCCCATACAAAATAATTCTACAACTGGCTGTATAAGTTTGTGTGACTTGGTCTGTTTAGGAAATTTTTATGTGGTTTATAGAGTATACATGACCTTTCAGGCAGTTCACATAAAAGTGTCTCTTCGGACCTTTCCACACCAGGACACTTGTGACCGTCACAAGTGACCCCATAGGACTCTCAGGAGTCACTGGTGTCGGACATTGACAGCATTGTCAATCTTTGATACACGTTACAAGTGACTTGTCACCAGTGTGCAGTCTGAAAGCTCCAATATAAACATGTGAAACTCCAGCAGTGACCGGCCCAGGCACGGTGATCCACTCAGGCACTGGTGGCCTGGCTCGGACAATGCCAGGTCACTGTGACACACCAGAACACTTCAGTGACATAGCGTGGAAGCTCCAATATATGCATGTGAAACTCCAGCAGTCTGTGACACACCAGAACACTTCATTTTCACAGCGTGGAAGCTCCGATTAAAAAAATAACGTATTTCCAAGTTGATTCACACGTGATGGTTATCGGTGATGGTCACATGTGTCCTAGTGTGGAAAGGCCCTTCCATTTTCATGTTAGGTCAGACAATGAAAGGAAAAAAGAAGAATTATTGTCGGAAATAATTCGGTAACATACGAATTTTAGTCAGTTGGCAGGTCACTACCAGAGGTATGATTTCCCAAGAGTTCCCTGCTCTTCCCTTCCGCACATTCCACACCCCTTTATTTTCTAGCCAATGTCGAGTGATTTTAGTCACTTGGTTAATAGTCCAATTTCTTCGTGACTAACTGTACTAAACAGAGAATTTATTTTTATTTTTGTTTCTAATTTTATTATTTTAAAGCATTTTACTATAAAAATGTTTTTTAAGTGTATTATTATTATTGTAATCGTAATAAATGAACTTCAGACAGTGACTTAAAGCATACCTTTTTGATTTTTTATCCTGCAGTTTTGAGGCCAATAAAAATCCAATGGTATTATTTTTGTTTAATTAATTGGCATGCTTTAGGCATATTAAAATTTTGTCCGGTTTGTTAACTTACAATCATACTGTACCATCTTGGCCAAAGGAAATAGAGTCGTGCATCAACATGTGTGAACCCATTACTACATCTCACTGTACTGACAGCAGGCAATCTTGAAAACTGTCACCGTAAATTCTTTATTTTGAATCAACAACAAGGTGCACACAAAACGCTGTCTCATATAAATATCCAAATGTTTATTTGTACCAATTTATGTCCGAGGGAGGGGGGAAAGGTTTCGCCAATTCGAGTTTTTTATATATATACGTACATATTCCGTAATCCAACACTTACGAACTCTCTGTGTTTCACATTGGCTACAACTGGCAGTTGTTTTACTGAATATTTGTTCGGATATACGCAGTGAACATACCAGTGCTATCAAACAGCATCACACCAATGACATGTGTATTTCTTTAGTTAGTTAATTCATGCACCGAGCGAGGTACCGTAACGGTAACATGGTGGACTCGCTGTCCGGAGGACCCGAGTTCCATAGTCGGCTCCGACCATCCTGATTCCAGTTTTACATGGTTCCCCGAAATCACTCCTGGCTAATTGTGAGGGGGTTTCCTTAAGGGTATTCAAGTGCGATAAAATCATAATTTTATATTTTTATGAAATATTGTTAGTTTTGTAGACGATACTTGTGAGTACATTTTACTCTTACGAAACAATTTTAGCTCCCATAGTTTTCTCACAGCGGTGCGACAAAGTTAAAATTTGCTTATTCTGCTGCCATGCAAACAGTGAAAACCAACCGACCTACACAAACAAAATAATTCACTGTGATATTACACCCCATGAGCTATGCAATAAAGGATTCATAAGACCATAACGTAATATTTTGAATTAAAAAAAAAAAATCGCAAAAGTACAGGAAAAAAAGTTGAAAATTCAGCAATTATTTTAAACACTAAAATAGTTAACGGCATTTTTCAAAAATGTTTTATTACGTAGCCCGTCATATGTTATTTCACTGTGAATTATTTCACGTACATAAGTCAATTGGTTTTCACTATTTGCATGGCAGCAGAACATGCCAATTTTGACTTTGACGCACCGTTATGAGAAAACTATGCGAGTTAAAATTGTTTCGTAAGAGTAAAATGTACTCACAAATATCGTCTACAAAACTAACAATATTTCATAAAATATATACTTTCATCATGTTGTTATTTTTTATTTGTACCAGATATTTTTTTTCTTATTTTAAACACAAAATGTGATTAAATTTGGCTCTTATGAAATATTATATATCTCATAGTTTTCGCGTAATAGCTTATTAAAGTCATATTTTGAATGTTTCCGTTTTAACGACTACACTAAAACCAACTGATATACCAAACTAAAAAAAAAAAAAATCATAGTGGATAAAGACATTGCAGGCTACAATTTCATGCTCATAAAAATAAATAATAAAAATTATTTGAATTAAAAAAAATGCTGAAACTGGAAATAAAAATTAAATATTTTTTTCAAATACAAATAATTTTTATTCTTTATTTTTATGAGCATGACATTGTAGCCTGCAATGTCTTTATCTACTGTGATTTTTTTAGTTTGGTATATCAGTTGGTTTTAGTGTGGTCGTTAAATCGGAAACATGCAAAATATGACTAACAAGCCATTACGCGAAAATTATGAGAGATAAAAAAATGTCATAAGAGCCAAATTTAGTCACATTTTGTGTCTAAAGTAAGAAAAAAATATCTGGTACAAATAAAAAATTTAAAAATGGTGATTAAAATTGCGGTATAACGCGCCTTTAAGGTGCCCGTCTACTGGCCGTGTGTTAGTATGAGTGAGGCACGGCACAAAGGCGATGTTGACCGACTCATCTGGTGCGACATCGCCTCTACCGCAAGACACTGAATCGGCGTGCAGTGTTATCGTAGAACACCCGCCTGACTGACACTTTCAGTGGTGACACCATCTTTATATTGGTAAAAAGTTATAAATAAAGTCCATTGCAATCTCCTAGAGTTATTTCACACCAATCCTGTGAGTTTTTTTTTCAGATATGAAACAGGTTGAGAAAGCCGTATTTAGCCATTTTGAGGAGCTCCGAAACGATTTTTCTAATCGATGTGATGCCTTGAAACGACTCTTTAGTCATAGTTTGGAGTGTATTTCTTTTCGTACGTAGACGTATTAAGCATATGTGGAGTAGTTTCTTTAAAAAAAAAACGTATTTACGAACACGCTGCAACGCATTTTAAGCGCGTGGTAGGCGAGGTCCTTTACAAAGGCCATGGTCGACTCCTCTACCAGTTGCTGCCATTGTTCCGAGTTGTGTGTCGTCGTCTCTGATGACATCGCTGGCGACTAGACGTAAAGACCACTTATCTTACCTACATTCATAAAACAATCAATTACAAGGTACATTGAAAACTAAACCGTTTCTATGTGCGTACGCCATTGCGGGCGAATGTTGCAGAGTTGCAAAAAAAAAACCAACATAAAATAGTGAGAAACACATAATTCAGTACAAGCAGTTGTCAACAAATATGTAACATATAATGCAATTCCTAGAAAGGGATATAGTCGTGTCCAGAAAGACTGCACAAAACAAATAGAAAAACAAAATAATTCCGGAATGGAATTATGTCCAGAAATATAAAGACGTTTTGTGCGATAGTTTATGAGCAAATGCCTTAATTCAGGATTATCTTTGTGACACCATTTTCCTGCGTTGTTTACTACCCCCTTACCTTCCCAGGCATGTCAAACTAATGAATAAACCTCAAAAGATGTCCACGAAAGACGTTGAAGACATGTTACAGAAATCTGTAAGATTAAATTAGGACTTTATTAACATTTATTTTGTTTCATATGTATTTAAAGGGGAAGGGTATTCACCGAATAATTTATTTGTTTTAATTATTTTTTAAATTTAAATGAGATATGGTTTGTTTTGTAGACGTACATTGTGAGTGTTTTTTTCTGTAGTGACAATTTTTTAGCTTTCATAGTTTTGATTAGTGACATGTTGAAGGCCAAATTTCAATCAAATGGTTTTTGATAAAAAGGAAAACCAGCTGACTTAGAGAAATGAAATAATTCTCACTGAAGAACAATGCCCCGGACTACACCAAAACATGTGAAAAACTGAATTTCTTTTTATTTTGGATATAATGGTATTTAAGATTTTAAATGTTTGTTTTATTTTACAATATTTATAAAAACAAAAAAAAAATCTATGCTGTTTATAAATATGTTTTATGTAGTCAGTCACACTGTTCTTCAGTGTAAATATTTTATTTCCATAAGTCAAATGGTTTTCCTTTCTAGCAAAAAACCGTTTTGTGTACATTTGGGCATCGACGTGATACTATACAAAAACTGTGAAAGCAAAAAAAAGTACATTACAGTAAAAAATCAGTCACAATGAATCACTAAAAAACCTATGTCTCGTACAAAAATAAACATTAAAAAAACAATTAAAGTTTTTGATGAACCTCCCGCTTTAATGTTAATGCCACTAGTATTTTTTGTTTCATGAATTAAATAACTTAAGTAAATATACACGTCATTGATTATTGGAGAATCAGTGACGCTGTTTGATAACACAGGTAGGTTCACAGTGCCTGTAGCCATAAAGTATTAACTAAAACAGCGCCCGGTTGTAGCCAGTCTGGGACACGGAGGATGTATAGGTTGTGGATAATAGATAGACCCTAAAATCGAAACGGGGTAATGGTTCTCCCCCTCTTATTTACGAACCTAAACTAGCATCAATAAACGTTAGGATTTTCAAATTCTGCAGTGATTAGTGTGCAACTTGATGCTGAATTTACGGCAGCCACCTTCAAGGTTGTTTGGTGTTTGTATAGTAGGATGAAAAAATCATACTAATATCAGCAATGTAAAAGTTTCTTTGTTGGTTTGTCCTTTCAAGCAGCAACGAAGCAACGGATCAAAATTATTTTTGCATGGAGATAGTTTCTAAGCCTGGAGTACATACATTAAAGTAGCTTATTTGCTTCTTTTAGACTCTTACAGTTTTTATTACATAGGCTACTTTTTACCCCGGAAAATTACACGGTCCGTGTGAGATAGACCTGGAGCGTAATTCTGTAGCTAAACGATGAAATTTAGTATAACGGCGTGTTAAGTCTTGGAATAACACACACAATACTTTATATCCCGAAAAAAAACGTACAGTTCCTGTGAGATATTTAGCATTTAGTATAATAATTCTAAAATTTCATCTTCACACCAAAACAGCTTAATGCGGATTTGTACCTGCATCTTCGAATTGTTCTATTTTCGCTGTAAGTTCCGTATAGTGAGATATATTAAAATATTACATCTGACATGGCACAGATATTACCTTCTTAGGCGTTGTCATTTTGTGACGTCCTCACGACCTTGCTTAGTTTTTGAGTAGTAACCTTCTGGAGGAAGAAAGACATTTTTTCTACGGATGATAACAGGTGTAGTATAAGCAATAGTAGTCAAGAAATGCCAACTGTATACAATGTAAGAAACTATTCCCTTTGCCTTGTCGAAGCATAAAACACTACAGAAAATTTGTAGACCAAATTAAATGCAGAAGTTCCGTTATTTCAAAATGGCAGGTACTGATCCCCTTAACGGATGTTGATGCTTGTGATTTTATAGTGTTGCATTCAAATGCAATGCTCTATAGTGTAGCTCTGTAGTTTTGGTAATAGGGCAGGGCACTAACCAAGTGCGCAGAGGATTGGTGCTCTATTAACAATAATTTTTTTTTTTTTTAACTTTGCGGGCGAAGCTGCGTTTAAAACTAGTAAGGTCATACATTGTGAAACACGCCTTTATTTACTTTCGCTTATATGGTGCAGTACTGATTAAATATTTACTCTCTCTCTCTCTCTCTCTCTATATATATATATATATATATATATATATATATATATATATATATATATATATATATATATATATATATATATATATATATATATATATATA
>PNEQ01037639.1:0-39729 GCA_003012365.1 Medauroidea extradentata
TTTTTCCCCACATTTAGCAAACTGCATAGATATAAAACATATTTTAAGTATTTACTAACATGTTTCGGTTTTAAGTATTTACTAACATGTTTCGGGCATCAGTATTGTTATTTAATTTTGAACATGTAATAAATTAAAAGAAAAATACAGTACTTTCAAGTGGAATTGACAATCAAATGTAACCAAATATTCAATTACATTAGATGACTGCTGTAAATAAAATACAAGTTTAGTTGTGTCATGCTAATACTGATATTGTAGCGATACTTATTTCGTTACTACATCAAGTACAACTTGGCCTATTAAAGTACCAATAATGCTTGTTTAAGTTTTACTTCGTGAAGTATCAATTTATGAATTAATTGCTGAAATAAGTATTGCTGTGAGAATAAACATTACTTCACAAAGTACTACTTTTTTGCCAAACAAGCCTTTGACTATGAGTACCACCCTGAGATTTAAATTTAAAAGAAAAGTTACAGAGTGCCAAACTTTTTGGCTGAAATATCATTTGGGCTTACTTTGCCAAAAGCTTCAGTAGAATCATATTTTGTCTTTCCATCATTTAAGGCACCTGCCTTGTAAACAGCGTTGCAACATGCTAGCCGAGTTCGTTTTTCTAAGAAACTTCTAAACGTGGTTCTAATCTGTGCAGTTATGAAAAGAATGAACAATTCAAACAATGTACGAATACTAGTAGTTTCAAAACAGCCCATTAATTATAAAGATCATTTAGGAGCCCCTGAAAATGGGTAAAACTGCTTTTTTCATCTATTACAGTACATATATCTAAACAACAAGTCATGTGAATTGTGTGAAACGATGATAGAAAGGTGTATTGGACATTGCTTAAAATTTTTCTACGGTAAAAAATGCCAATGAAAGTGTCAGTCAGGCTAAGTGTTCGATACCACTGCACATTGTTTTAGTGTCTTACGGTAAAGGTGATACCACACAAGATGAGCCTATCATCATTGCCCTTGGCGACGTACCTCACTCACAAAAACGCACAGGTGGGCATCAGTGTAAAAATGCTTTATACAAGTGACTATTATTAGTTGAAAGTGCTTTTGTATCATAGAGAATAAGAGAAGGTTAACTAATTGTAGGGAGTTTGCAACACCTGCAGCCTACATTAGACCATGTTTTGACTGGCTGTTTGAATTGGTGGAATGTGGCTAGCTGAGGCCAAGTTGTCAAGACAAAAATCAACTTTTGAGGGGAAATCCATATATGATCAAGTTCAAATATATTGTGTTAAGCTTCAACTTAACCTACGCCTACCAGTGATGATTTATCATTTATTAATTCAAGCTACAGGTGGGTAGGAATCCAAAACTTGGGATTGAGCCATGTGAAAGACCCTTTTACATTATTAGTTAAGGTATTTCCGTTTCTTTAGATTTTTTGTGTTTGGTATATTTATTTTTATTATTATTTTGGTGGTTTTTCTTTCTGCTGGTTTCCTTGTCCCTTTAAGCAGTGTGTGTCCCTTCCATTTCAGAAAGAGACGAGGATGGCGCCTAAATTATTACCTCACAGACACGGTATACGATTACTGTGTCGGGATGCAAACAGCGGTAGTTAAGCCGGAAATTTTTTAATTGTGTTATATATTTAGTAAATAAACCCTTTACTGTGAAATATAAAATAGTAGTTCAAGTTCACGTATATGTTACCAAGCAAGTAGCATGAGACCAAGCTGGTAGCAAACCTATTTCTCCTTCTACTCTTCCTCTGCCCCCCACCCTTTGCTGCCTCAATGAGTAGACAAAGGTGCGCGCTTATCTTTGTCTGAATAAGTAATAAAATAAAAACAATTGCGTAAAAGTTCTTTTAGCCAGTCACAATGTTCTGTTACAAGGTGAAACATCAGCTTGTGGAACAAATTTTATTTTACTGGTTTTATCATTTAGTTTTCCTTGTAATTGCATCATGTAATGATATCTTAGAATCAATTTTTGAAAGTTTTGAAACTGCAAATATGTTTGAAATTAAATACTGTCAAGCCAAAGTTTTCTCCTTAGAAGCACCTTATACATTTTCGACTACCAGTCAAGTAAAGTCACCATATGATGGCATTAGTGGCACAGTGAAACACTTATTTGCCAAAGAGAGCCTCCACAAGTATCTCGATAACCAGATAACATTAGACGAAGTATTCCATTTCTGTACATTGAAAATTGAACATACATTTCTGGCTTATCAGAAAGGAACTGTTTCAAATGGTGCGATGTTGAGTTATCAGGATTATTTTTGAAAGTCAAGACCATCCCTGAAACACGTGGATTTCAGCAACTTAATCTACTGTCACAAGATGCAGTTGGAATAACATTCGTAAGTTTTTACCTGTGTTTTGATTTCAGTGAAATTTAAATAAATTCATAACAAAATTATTTTTCTATGTAATTTTTTAGAATATGGTAAAAGGACAAAAGTGCTATTAATCTATTACTATACAACATGTAATTTGGGCTAAGTTTGGCATTCTGTAGAAGAAAAAAAAAACAGAAAAGTTTATGTAACTTCATGTTCACTAATTACTCCGCATGCTTTAAGATAAAAAGCATCTAATTATTTTGGATGGTCAAGTGGATTATGAAAGAGAAGCAGCAATTTTAATGGGATTTTATCCTTTGCACAATATTCCTTTGCTTCGAAAACAAAATGATTACTGAACCAATCTCCGAACAGTGCACATGTAGCCCAGACATTGGTGTTATATTTCCACACTGCTGGCAGTTTATGGGTCAACTTTTGCAAACGCGGGTAAGTTCTGGGATAAACTGCAAATGGTTTAACTTTAAACTTTTTGGATATATTAAGGCCAATCATAATACTGATATAATCTTTTACGCCCTTGAAACAGGGCATAGATTTTTCTGTCTTTGAAAAAAATTACAGTTCTGGCATCCACTTCCAAAACAGAGAAGTTTTGTCGATGCTGAATATTTGCTACGGCAAATACTCACCTTCCGTGATTATTTCCGCTAGGAGCCCAGGAATTTAGCTTGCTGGACACACAACTGCACTTGGCGGCCTTGCCTGTGATCTTGATGTGATGACTGACATGATTTTTTTTTAAACCACTCAGTACTAGCATCTAGGTCATACATGCTCCCCTGTTTCTACTGCTATCGGAATAAACTATTTTTAAGCCTAAACGAGAGCAGCTATCAAAAATCTGTTTGGCAGTTTTGTTTAAAATGATTTTCATTATGTTGGCCAAATTTTTCGGGACATTATTATGGTTAGTTATACAGTCATAACTTATAAAACTAACAAAGCATTTATTAGTTACCTTTTTAGTCAAAACCATGTAGTTTCTCATTTTGAAAACTGTGGCGCCATGTGTGAAGATCGATGTGCACACACTTTATTATGTTTACAAATTGGCAATTATGATGAAAGGAGCTTTTTGTGGTCCTTGGATGTGTGTCCCGTGAAGAGACTGGTGCATGTTGAGTTCAAGAGTGTGTGTGCCTTGATCCTGCTAGGGGTGCTTGACGAACTGACATTGACAGCGAGTGTTTTCAACTGAACCTGTTGCCGTAGTGTCAGTGAGCATGTGATGACTGGCTCTAAATCCTACTCAAGTCCGCACAGAATGCTGGAATTATGTGGTGCGCAACGAAAGGGTTCTTAACACAATAATAATTGTGCCGCTGTTTTGCTTGCTCTTCTACACGTTTTTCTGAAATCATGTTTTCGTCGGTCGAAACTATAGTGTACATAAGCCGAGGCAGGGACGGCTAAAGTAAGGCATATTTTTTAATCAAGAACTTTTTTATTACAGTCTTTTTTTTCCCTCCAGATTTCTTAATTTTCCTTTGCACCCATTACAGTAGTTTGTTATAGCGGCATCACCCACATACCCAGAGTATTCCGTCGATTAAGCCATATTGGGTTTTGGATTTATATCAGGGAATTCACTTTATGTACCGTATTCGTATGGTAAAAATCAAAGAAAATAATTATTTCAATATCTGTAGGTCCCCCTAGCTATATTTGTGACAAGCGTTCAAGGGTTGAACCCCGCCAAAAAACAAATATCTATCCCGACTGTCCGCATATTCTTCCTCTGCTTTCCTAAACAAATCCTTGTGCTTTTAACTGTCTGTTTTGAGCATTCATTCTTACAACTCGTTAACATAATCAATGAACAAACAATATCAGCAGAAATAATACAGTGGTTGTAAACTCTATGCAATGACGGATCTCTGTTTTACTTTGCTCGGCGCAAGAATTATTAAGTAAATATTTTGGCACCACTACTGGCCTCTCTAGCTCGGTGCCTGCAGCAGGTTAC
This sequence comes from Medauroidea extradentata, assembly GCA_003012365.1. NCBI lineage: Eukaryota > Metazoa > Arthropoda > Insecta > Phasmatodea > Phasmatidae > Medauroidea > Medauroidea extradentata. Next base: position 4,310 of record PNEQ01037639.1, read on the forward strand.
CCTCCCCTCCTTGTCACCCTCTAGAACCATCCAAACACTTTCCCTTCACATACAATAAGAAGCGATACTGCTATCTGCAGCTGCTGTGATCAATGAATTGTGGAGAATAAGAGAGAGAGAGAGAAACCCACAGCGAGCATCATACATGTACCATGTGAGCTGTTTCATTACCAGTTGCCACAACCCAGGCATTATTATATCAGCACATCTTGGTCAAAAAAGTTGTGCAACTGCAAATTTACGTGTTGCACCTTACAAATTCGGCGCCTGCCTGCCAAGTAATTTCTTGCAGCAATGCGGAAAAAACAGACACACTTTCAGGTAATTTTTCTTTGAATCTGCGTACTTTGTTTGAATTACAAACAAATTTCATAATGTTGAAATATTTATTTGCTTAAAAATAATGTTTAAATAAAAGTTGTACACTCAGAGTTTCATCTTTAACAAAATGTAACACTAACAACTTTGCCAAAAAAAACTACACTTTGACCTATTGCAAAAAAACTACTGTATAAGGAAAATAGAAGCGACAATTTATCTTGGTGACTGCTACACAAATAGGTAATAACAATTTCATTGAAATTTGAGTCAGTGGGTGACACTTTCATAACTTATTGGATGAACTGACACAGAATGAACCAGATATATTTCAAGCAAATTTAACTGGACGTGCTTAATAAGGACTCAAAATACTTACATCACTCAGTAAAATACTTCAAACTAATTTTTTGTGCATCAAAAATACTAACTACAAGTTAAATATACGTATTGTAGGGGACTATTTGGAGCAATGATAAGAGCATAGACTCGCCTATCACGCGGTCGTGCGTGCGTGTAGTGTCCGTCGCGCTCGGCACTGCATTCGTCGGAATAGCTAGCTAGGTCACCCTAACTACAGTGAAGAACAAATCGTGTTCGATTCACATCCACTTAATATGTCTTACAAGACAAGAGCCCTATTGTGAGTGCCGCCTCTCTCGAACATGTCATGCAACACTCGTGGCTGGTTACCAACTGTCCCACCTCCCAGTCTGAAGACACGGAGGGGTAAGGGCAAGGCGGCAGAGACGCTAGGCAAGGGGGCTAACCACACACACAAGCTACTGTTGCAGAGCGCCGACAACCAGCAGATATACTCGGGGACTCATAGACATACATATATGTACTTGGTTCACCATAGCTAACCCTTACAGTATTGAATAATATTGACTACGTGCAGACAAACGTTACTGTGATAATTCCGATAAAAATTATTTAAAGCATTATGCGTACACGAAATTTTAAAAGTACATTTCTAAGTATTACACAATGTTAAGACTATTACTGCATATTCAAATCTCTAATTTTACAAACTATATTTTTGCTAATACATGCATACAGTATGACTTTACGAAGTCATCTTTAAAGTAATTTTCTGCAAAAAGCTAACAAAAACCTCAAAAAATTTAGGTTGAAGTACATCTGCTAAGTACTTTTATTGGCAATAACAATCCGGATAATTTTAAATCTTCCCTGCCAAACAATATATTTTTTTTACTACACACCTCTATATGAGACTATAACATGAATAGTTTTTGCTTGCTTAGTCTGGGTTTCTGAGAAGCCACGGAAGAATAAATCCTTCTGTGTTTTGAGTAATTTGCAAAAAGGAAAATTCCTAATTTTGGATGATGCAAGTTTGAAGTGAAATTGCCAGACAGTTGCTGCAACAAAGTTCCGTGTGTATTACCATATCCAGCTTGGGAGTTTTTGGAATACAATAAATATCAATTAAAAAAGTAACTTAACATCTATATACAGTAAACCCCCGATCTAACGAAATCAGATCTAACAACATTGGCGATCTAACGACATAATTTCCAGGAACAGTGAAAAAATTAATATTTTAAATTTATGAAAGCTAAGCAAAGTGAAATAGATCGCAGTAAAACTTTAATTAAAAATAATTATGCTTACATTAAACAATAACATGACACAGTTATCATAAATTTGTGATATGCAGCTGTGAAACAAAAAAAAAACTGTTTAAAAATGCTAGAAACTTTGGCTGGAATATAGTTGAAGAGTGCCGGGTGAGTAGGCCGCCCGCGCAACACCGACATATGTGAGACATGATGACTAACACTGCCTTACCTCCTAATGCTCACCTTCGCTTCTCCACACTCCGTCCTGCCTGAACTTTCCTCTCACACTCCTCCACGTGTCCTTATCTCAGCTATGCAGTTTGGTATGTGACGTGGCATAGCAATGGTAATTTACAACCTTTTTTGAGGAACCGTGAAAAATTTGGGCCAAAAAATTGAAAATGCAGTGGAACCTCATTAATACAAACCCTGTTAATACAAAGCTCTCATTACAACAAAGTGGTTTTCTTTCCCCTTAGAATAAAATGAAAAATTAAATATTAACTTAAATGTGAAATAAAAAGTTCTCTTATACGTAAAACAGTGTGAGAACTGGTTCATTGGTTAAAGGAAGTAATGATGGTGGTTGGATAGTTTTTATTTTGGGACTTAACATCCTGAAAATATATAAACATAATTTTTTGAGTTTTCGCATACACCTCTTAATACTAACCTCATTATTACAAACTGCAAAAATTTAGGTCCCTTCAGGTTTGTATTAATGAGGTTCTACTGTGCAAGGAAAATCGTCTGTGTTGCAATTTTTTTATGAGTACTGTACTGTAAGAAACACGCTGCTAAACATAGATACAATCCCTCCTGACTGTCCACGCCAGCCAATAACCGTTCACACCCCCGCCACTTTCCCTCAAACAAGCCAGATTGTGCTTGCGTGCGCGCGCATCAACTGCCGACTGATAAGTCACGTGCAACTAGCATCCTGTCTCGCCACAAAGTAGAGTCACGTGTTTGTTTTTCCTCTCCCACTCGGAGACTCTCTCCCATGTTTCAGTGTCTTGTGATAGCCTAGGGGGATGGGGGTTGAATAGACGACACTGTTTTTTATTCGCCATCGTTAAAGCGCGGCAAAAAACAAAAATACCAGCATCGCACTCAGTCCGTAAAAGAAAAAATCCAGCATTATCGCATCTTTTTTTCTCTAGCTTCAGAATTGAGCTCGGCTTGACCTTGACAACTTCCGCTGTATTACGGATCACTCGTCGTGTTGCTATGAAAGCGCTGCGGCGTAAAAACTGCCTACGACGCAAACATAACAGTCCCATCGCCGTGTGCGGGTTTGTGGGCTGACAAGGTTTTTGTTTTATGCTCGCTCGACAGTGGAGCAATAAGAGTGAATGCAGCCAGCGCGCCGAGAGCCATTTCATCTCTATTCGCAGTTCAGAGCATTAAACTGGTGCGATGTGCATTAGTTCCGTGATTTTTCCAATAGGCATACAACTTTTAGCGACGAATAATTCAGTCATTATTTTATATGTGACAGCACCTTTAAAAGTCCATTTTTTGCCCTTTTGAGCAGCTCTAAATTCTCGCTCATAATAGACGTTCGAGTTTTTAAAAAATACAGACTTTCTAAAAAAATGTTTGTTCTTTAATACGCACTTTTATTAGCATCGTGAAAATGCTTATTATGGCGACAGGCTATAACAGTTCTTGCACAGTAAAAAAAATACTCAATGGCTGTACTGAAAGATTTTTTAATTGTTGCTGTATACATTCACGTAAATAACACAAGTTCTGTTGTGGACTGAATGTGCTTCGCGCGAGACAAGCAGGATGAATCACGCGCGCACGAGCTGCCCGGAGACAAGCCAAGGTCAGCGGCCCGGCCACTCCCCTACCCCATCTAACACTACCAGACTGAGCGCACCGCTCTGCCACACACGTCACGGTGGGGGATTGTGGGGTACTATTTTATTTGGAAAACAACTTTTCATCTAACTAAAATATTATTTCAATGAAAACTTTTTTTAAGTCTGTAATTTTTCTACATAATAAATTTAAAAAAAAAAAAAAACACTAACTTTTTTTTATTTTTCGGGGGGCAGGGGGTCGAATTTAGTTACGAGACTGACGTCATCGGCGATCTAACGACACAATTTCCTCGCACCGTGCAATGTCGTTAGATCGAGGGTTTACTGTAATTGTGCACGAGATACTTTCAATCTTTCAGAATCTCTCACCTCTACTGCTACAATACTAGGATTAATAAAACAAGTTAGACAGGCTGTCCTGACGTGTTACTACGGCATTACACACCTGTTACGAAATTTTTTCACTTAAACACATATTTCACATAGATATACAGAAAATGTACCTGTATGGTTATGATTGGCCAGCTCAGCTTGATCAAATAAACCACACTCAGCATACCACGAACTGTTTCCAGTCTTCTTTTCCTGCCGCCTTGGTACCCGTTTTGGAATTTCTAAAATCATACAACAGATCAAGTTTTCCTATTGACTTACACCATGAATACACTAAAACCACAGTTTCCTTTAGAAACTTAGGGAAGAATTATATGGTAACTGTCTTGTTACATTGTAACATATTATATACACAGTTAACTCTCAATTATCCACATTAGTTAATGTTGAGCAATGCTCAGATAATCTGGAAACACACTTACTCCAAAAATAACCCATCTGCTAACCAAAAGAAAAAGAATTGTATTTCGCTCAGAAACCTAAATGACTTATGGTTTTTACTTTCAAATACCATACCTGCCCATTTAAAATGCATTCTTTTTCACCAAAATACATTAAATATGTCTTGGGGTAAAAGGTAAACGTATGTACTGTATTACGGTACTTGTATTTAAGAATTACTGTGAACTCCAGACTATCAGTGCACTGATTAACTGATTGTTTTGGATTTTTTTTTCTGTTGGGCATTCAGTGTGTCTAAAACTATAAAAAAACCAAATTTTTTGTAAAAAAATTTATGGAACATAAGAATGTCTCTGGCGTGCAAGAACGGATTAACGATGGTATCTTGTTAATCTGTTCTCGCACACCAGAGACATTCTTATGTTCCATAATTTTGTTTACAATTTTTTTTTTATATATATAGTTTTAGACACACTGAATGAACAACAGAAAAAAAAATCCAAAAAAAAAATCAGTTAATCAGTGCACGGATAGTCTGGAGTTCACAGTAATTCATAAATACAAGTACCGTAATACAGTACATACATTAATGTTTGCATTAATACAGCCACAAAATCTACTTCATATTAACACTGTCCAAAATGAGAAATTGTTATAGGCTTTAATATTGAAGGCAGAAGTATCCTGTAGTAATATCCTCTTTAATAGTTACAGTTCTATGCTGCACAAATGCTTTGCAATTACAATAGTCAAGACTTGCAATGCTGTGTTTGTGGTGCAGTGCATTGAGCTACACAAGGTAGTATTTAACACAGTAATGATATAACCACATTCAAACTAAAAAGAAAAAATAAACCAGTTACAATAAATGTACCATAAAATAAACACCAAGAAATGGTAAATACTGTATATATCACAATGATGACCAGCAAAAATATATTTCATAAATACTGATATGGATTAATGATGGGGCAATCATTAAATTAAATGATTCAATTCTTTCAACTAAATGGACATTATTCTATTTTTTGATTTACACACCAGTTTATTCACTGATGTACAACAGTGTTATATATCTGACAGCACCTACAACTTATGTAATTTAAAAATACAGACATACATACACTATGAAACATACAATAAAAAAACCTGAACTCTACCTACCTAAGATAATAATGAAAGAAGTTAAATCAGGGATAAAAAAATCAAAGTACTGTGTCACAGTGTTGAGCATACTCAGAATAGACTTTTAGTCATTAAAAAAAAAAAACCGTCATAGCTTGTAACACCAAATTTAGTCACTACCTGTCATTTTTCGAATTCAGAAAATGCAACTAGAAGCAACTACTTCAGTACATTTATGTTGAGACATGTAGGACGTAGTTTAACATGTGATTTACTTAAAAAGAAATCATGGTTAGTGGTGGCAAGTAATTTGAATCCTCAGTATTTTATTTCGGCTAGAGTTATAGAGTGTACAATGTGCTGTCTGTTTGCACAATACAATACACAGTTCATAATTACAAAAAAGAGTTTTTTGTTCTGTGCATACAGAAATAGGCTTAGAATGATAATGCATTTAAAGTCACAGCACTTCAATTTTTAACATGAAACAAGAACATATTTCTAACATTACAATTACAATTTAATAGCACAACTGCAGTGGATTTCTGTAAACCAATATTTGTAAGAACGTTTTCGTAAATTCTATTTTAGTAATTAATTTTATTTACAGAGCAATGCTAGAAATCTCATTTAAAAATTGTTGTGGGGGTTTTTTTCCATACACAAATTGGAAAGACTTCTGGAATCTAGTAATTGCCTATTGTTATGTTGTAATTTTGGGAAAGGTATAGAGTCTCCTCGGGATTAGCCCAACTTATTCCTGCATACTTTCACAGTACAAAATGTAAGAGTAGGCCTATATAGCTTTCTTAAGTTTTATTCACCTTTCCAGATTTATTTATGTCTAGTCTTTCGTGAAACTATTTGAGTATATCGCTAGAAAAATCTCTGAAACTGCATTATGTTCCCAACACAACTAAATATTAAACATATCACCAATCATACGCACGTGGTACAACGACCAAGCGAAAATAAATATGACACATTATCAATTACCACAACTGACATTTTGCAGTGATGCCAAAACTAAATTTTATACTAAACTCGTAACTAGTTAATCACCAATAAACATTGTAAATAGTGGACCTAAATACTGTACAATATTTTAGTATCATCTATCTCATATACGTACTGTATTTCATATTTTGACAATTCACTTCTGAGAACTGTGTCTGTAAACAGGGTTGCGAAAGACAGTGATTTTCCTGGAAGCCAGGTAAGTTAAAAACTACAAACAATGGTACTGCTTGGCACATTTCTCAAAAGATAACTGTCAAAATATGGAAAAGTTACACGAGGCAGTCTATAGTTTGTAATCAGAGATTTTGTCACCAACTAGCGTACATAGTTGATGTTTAGAGGTAACATTTTAACATCTAATTTCTGAATACAGCGCTGTTAATAGAACTGAACCACGGTCGCAGAAGAACAGGTCTGGACACTCGCCTGGAAACTTGACCCCCTTGTTGTTTGGCTGTAGTTTACCAAGTTACCGAGAATATTGTGTTTTACTGGCGCTTCAGTTAGGGCGGTCGGACTCAAACTCCACCCACTTCCTTTCCACTAAGATAAACAATTTATCAAAACCTATTTTTTTATTAATTTATGAAACACTTCCTTCGCTCAAAAATTTAAGAAAAGGCTCCAGCAATCTTTATTTACTTTATAAATTTAATAATGGAAAAAAGGGGGTGGAGTTTGAGTCCGACCGCCCTAACTGAAGCACCAATAAAACACAATATTCTCGGTAACTTGACGAACTACAGCCAAACAACAAGGGGGTCAAGCAAAATACATTGGTAGATAGGCGAGTGTCCAGATCTGTACTTTTACCACCATGATCAGAACCAAAACACAGTATCAGAAACTACAAACAAAATAATATTTTTTAACACAAATATATAAGAACATCGCTGTCTTCCTAATTTACGGCCATGGAGTTTAGATAGGAAAAAAACATTTTATAAAGATAACTCAAACAAAAAAATATTGTTTGTAAAATTTATTGCTGAAGATTTACATATTCTAATTTTTAATACTTAACATCAAAGTGTATTAGTAAAAAAAAACTGTATGTCATAATATAATATGAGATCTAGAATCTCCACAATGTCAAATTAATGTTTGAATGAACATCAATAAGTTGTAAAAGCTCACCTGGAGGTGCTGTAGGAGGCAGTGGAGGTGGTGAGTGTGGTCGTTCTATGGGTGGTCGTTTCTTGCCTGCTACCCGGTCTTCCAACCTGCTCTCGTACACCAGTGTGTTGGTACTGCCACAACTTGACTGACTAGATGGCACATCACTGGTCTCCGAGCAAGCAGCACTGGTTCTGCTGAACCATCATAATTACACTATAAATGTCTATAATCGTCTCGTCAGTTCTGGCACAGCATTAAATGATGCCATCAACATTGACCCTCACAGTTGTTGGTGAAGAGGTTACAGACAGATACAGTTAAAACAGTAGAACATGCTTGAAACAACATTCCACCTCTTGTTCAAGTGCACAGAAAATGTGCATCAATTTTCCTATGTGAGAATTTAACTGGACGTCAATGTTGGTAGGAGTGTTTTCTCATGAATCTCCCATTTCCCCTGCCCTCTCATTCCAGTGCTGCTCCATACTTGTATCACCCTTCACCAGTGCCTAAGACCTCACTGTTAACCAGTGATAAAAATCTCTTCACTCTCAATGCACATATTGTGACCTATTTAAGTTTCTCTAGAAATTAAAAAATTAATAAATATATTTTACTACAGGAATATTATACTGAATGAACCACACACACCAATATACTAATTGCTTGGTGCCAAAAATCTTACAAAAACATTGTTTTCGTTTAACACGCACTACCATGCACAGAACTTGGAAATTATATACTTTAAGACGTGTTTACAGCCCTCAGGTAATGTAATTTATATGTCCAATAATTTTTGGTTGCATTCATGAGCCACACTTCCCAAGAACTGTTGAAATACTAGTATTAAAGAAAGACATACAAATGTGTTTCGTATAAATACTCATATGTGGTTTGATGCCTCTTTCTATGTAACATAAAATATTTACTCTTTATGAATTACCTACCTATCCTATCTGTCCTTCCTGTAAAAATTTGTATTGACAATATTATTAATTATTACTAACGTCTAATGTAAATTCAATATGATACATTATTTACTCATGCACACTTTTATTCCAAAACAACTGATAAAAATTCAGGGATGCGCACTATACACAGATAAAAAAAAAAACGTGAAAAAAAGAGGGCGAAGGGAGGCCGAGTTGTAGACGTTAACTGGCAGGTGTAAAAAAAAATATATGGAAAAAAGAAGGCGAAGGCAAAAAAAGGGGGGGGAGGCAGAGTTGTAGATGTTAACTGGTGGGTGTTAAGTGTGTGGGAGGCAGAGAGAGAGAATGTTCTCACCGCTCTTCTCGTGATCAGCTATCTTTGCATGCGGAAAGAAAGGAAGAAAATGGCTGACACTGTTTTTTTCCCCCAGGAGACAGAAGTCAAAGCAGGGTTGTGGTTGGGAACCTCTGCTTGTAGCCACCCCTAACCGTATTCCTGAGTTTTTCTGTCGCCTCAGCTCCGGCAGGACAGTAAACAAAAAAAGGCACGCTAGCTCTGCTGGACTGCGTTCCAGAACGTTACCATAGAAGAAGACTAAAGTAATGGAGAGTAAGGAAGAGTAAAACAAGAGTAACATTTGTTTTGTAATGGGCGTAGAGAAAACAGATGCTGTTTGTTTGTAAACATTGCGTCTAAATCTGTAGGTTCGGCAGATGTAATTATAAAAATTAATATTATCAGTTTTTAACTGTTCTGAAGTGTGGTGAAAACAAATGTTCGTTAGTAACATGGTATTATCATACAATGTGGCGGACATGTGCTCATTTTTGTGGACTGAAAATGTTAACGAACATTAAAATTCTTTGTTCATTAAGTGAGTGACGTGTAACTTGCTAAGGGCAAAAATTATGTTTACAGTTTATAATTGTACTGGTTGTAATTTATACAACAGATTTCTGAATTCCACGTAAGTTTCGTCACAATTCGTGTGACATACTATTTTTGAGTGCATTACATGTGAATTTCATTGCTCAGCGAGTCATAAATTAAATTATTCAGCACCTGTACTCATGTTTTGCGAATACACACAACATCCGTTCAAGAACTCTACAAAACTAGGCCTAGATGTTATACAAGTTTAATGTTAACCGAGGTAGATTTAATTTGCGTAGACAGCAAATATATGTAGACAGGTTAGATACTGTGTATTGAGAGTCTCACGAAAGACTTTTTAACTATGAGACAAATGTCTAAGAGATATAATATTTTGTATATTGTATGGTTATTTGTCTCATTATTTTACGTGTCAGTTTTGTAAATTTACCGCTGGGAGGCGTTCTTAAGTATGGTGAGGTATGGGTGTGCGCGCAGCTGGTGCGTTGGACAGAGAAGGGCGTGTGGCAGCGAGCATAGACAGAAGTATGTAGACGGTGGACGACGAGAGACGTAGTTGGGGCATTGTAGTTAAGGGCAACTGGATGAATGTAAACAACCTGACCAGATAGTGAATAAAAGAATTTATGTGGAACGTAGGTGTAGTGGCTAAGGAATCCCTATGCATAGTTCTGGTTCAAATATTTGTGGTTCGGCAAGTTTTAAGGACAGCTGGCAAGAGGACTACTCTATGGTTAAAGGCAAAGTATTTTGGCCATTAAGGATCATCCAAAGAACGCCTTCGACAACTAAAGAGTCACCAAGGCAGCTGAAGTGCGCGGCCAGCCGTCGACGTCAGTGCACAAGACGGGCGCATTGGACTCGCAGAACTACTTATTACCAGGTATGTGTCGACGCCCCTGTGAAGTGCATTACAACAGTTCGGCTTTTAATAATAGCTTCAGTGATCTGTTAACTCAAAAGGCAGATTCTAAGTGCGTAAGCTAACACCGTAATACTTAAAACGTCTTCCCATAGTGTTGTAAAAATAACTGTATGTGATTGGATGATTAATTTTGTAACGTAAACCCAGCAATACCATTCAAAAATGACTGATCTGTGTAAATACTCCATTCTGTTATATATTGTATAAATTATGGTCATCAAAACAATCTTGACATTTAGACCAGAGAGAGAGTGTGTCGACACCATCCGATTCCATCTAGAATGGGGGGTTTCAACTATAAGAGTAGTCCTCCTATCTTATGAAATAAAGAGAATCGCAACAGAACCACTCTAATGTAAAAATGAAGCAAACCAATAAATTTGCAATGTTATGAAACTACCTCCCCATGGGAATCATGGCGCAAGGAAACTTAGAATGCATTAAATATTTCTTAATGTTCTCAACATTTGCTGAAACAGGTATTAGCGAAACATTCTCACTATCTATTTACATACCTCAGTCATTTTGAAGTTAACGTTACGTTTTAACGCAATTCACTAAACACGCTCAATACCTACAATTGAAAATTATCGGAACTATAAAACATACTACAAAGGGCATAAATTTATTTACAGGTACAGTTCAATTTTAGAAACTTATATTAATTTACAGGTATTCAATGTACGTCCAACAACATATCCTTACTAAGGCCTAATTGCAATAACTTTTCAATGTGTAACATGTAAATTTGTCCCATTATTTTCACTTTCCACATAAACAAATGAATTTTACTCTCGGTTACTCAATGAAATCACGTGAGTAAAAAATTTACTCTGCAAAGATGCTCAGAGTAATTACTTTGTAATTTTGTGACACCGTCAGAGTAAGCAAAATTTTTGCTTGAAAGGTTTTGGGACAGGCACAGAGTAAAATTTACTTGAGTAGTCCAGTTCCAATACTCATGTTGTCCACTTTCACTAAAACTGCGCAAATCGCGAAAAACTGATTTGCGAGCCCATTTGCTATACGGCCAAAGCAGTTTTTTAAAGTGAATAAGGTGAGTTTAGGGAACTATCATCACGCCAACTTCAGCGCACGTTTCAAAGCTACAGGTTCAAAGCTGCACAAAACTGTTCAGAACTCACATTTCCTTGGTGAAGGTCGAGACGAGTTTTGGAACTGGACTACTCACTTGCAAAGTAACGTTTTGGAATGCCACTCTGTCATGGCAAGTTATCTTGTGGTGGAAGGGGGTTGGGGGACACTGGAAGCGGCAGACACCACACATCTAGAAAGGGGAGGGGGAGTGTTGTACAGACATACGCGAGCACACACATGTGAGTAGGCCGCAGGCAGGTAGCAAGTGACCTTGGCAGGCTTTTTATAGATAGCTGTGGACATGAGAGAGGCTGCCACAACCCCTCCTCTCCCCCGGTTCCCCTCTATCCTCTCCACAGTCACTCTCTAGCCAGTGTGAATGTCATCTTTCCTCTCTCTTTTCTTAGTTAGCCACTGTCCCTTCCCTCCTCCTACCCTTGGCCCATCCATCAGTCTCCCTCGTGCTGCTACACAGTCTCTTTCCTCCCATTACTTTTTTCCCCTGAAACTTGTTGCAAAAATTGTGGTGCGCACTTACTACACATGAGTACAATATACAGTATACTTTAAATGTCATAAAACTAAAGGTCAACTTGATATACACCATATCTTATTTATTTAATGTTGGTATGTGGTATCTCCATACAGCAAGGGTTTAAGAGGCCTAAAATCTGTTTCAAATTTCCAAGTTAATGTATGTGAAAAGCAGAGCAATAACAGCCAGAGTATCACGCTCTGTGAGAAAAACTTAATTACTTTAAATATAACATAAAATATAACTTGATATTAATCAATAGAACTCATAGTGCAAAAACTTAAAAGATATTACCGTTTGATTTTATTAAAAGAAATAAAATTTTATTTAGTTTATCAGGGTAGTATTACTCGAACTATAACTCAACGGAAAAACTGACTAACTTTCTCACAAGCTATCCCTACGCAAAATTAACACACTCCGTCCTGACACCGCATATACATTCACCTCCAAATTAATATAAGAAATAAAAAACGTTTAGGAAAAGAAAGTAATGTTAACGCCAGGAGAACATAGTTTCAACAAGAACAGCTCCCTTAGCCTGACCTGTACTGTATTTCTATAGATGGCAAAAAAACCCACAAATAAAATACAATAATTCCACCCTCTCTATTAAGAAATCAGCCAAGAAATGTTAAACAGCAGCACCAGCAACATTATCAGCAGAAAGTTGAGAAGGAGTGGGTGGACTTCTCATACCACATGACACCTCACTTATATGAAATATTCAGTCAAGATACAAAATTAGTTTACTAAAAAGTAGTGAACAAAAATTTTATATTTTCGGTATTACTTGGCTAACACATATCTTAATGAAAATGCTAAAAAAAGAAAAATTCATTACAATAACATTTTTCAAAAATTAAATTTAAAAAATTAACTGTATTTTTAGCTAAAAGGGTCAACATCACATTGCTCAAAAAGACCCTTCTTCACATACTACAATAAAAATTTGTGCACCAGCACAAAACTGTTTGGTTTTAATAAAAATAATTTTAAAAACAAGTATTTAATAAGAGTCCAGCATGGTCACAATTTTTAATTCACTAAAGATAGAAATGAAATTTCTTTAGGAATAACGTAAACACTGCCCTGTCGATCAACTCACAGGTTAAAATTTACATTAAGAATTACGAGGAAGGTTACCCATCAAGTAAACAATTATGAGGCAATGTAGTACGCTGAAAATCTCAAGACACTGAAGTCACTTCATATACTATTATTACAAGAGTGATGTGTTTCCCCACCTTTCTTGTGATGACGATGTAGTATCTGCATCCACTGCAGGGGTCAGGTAAAATGTAGCAGTCTCTTTGGCTCCTTGGTGTGGTAACGCAGATGGGTACTGGCTGACGGAGGACAAACTACGCTTGAACCTTCGCAATGACCAATACTTGCGTCTTGCTAAGTTAGCAGACGACGCAGCCTTCTCCATGGGTGCCGGTGGTGGTAGAGGGGGAGGTGCACGAGCAGGTGGAGGAACAGATGGCAGAGGAGGGGGAACAGATGAGGCTGGAGAAGGTACAGATGGAACTGGTGGGGGTGCTGTAGGCAAGGATGGGGGTGTTGTATGCACAGGAGGAGGGGAAGGTGTTCTGGCCACTGAAATAACCACAAATAACTCGATAACGACTGACAACAGACCAACTTTACTACTCTACTACAACTAAGTAATCACACATCTCTGAATCAACGCAAACAACTCTTCAGACTTACAAAAAAGTTAATAAAAACATTAAAAATTAAGTAAAAATATTGTTGTGATGTTTTGCAAATCCAAACAACTGTAGATGTACTAAGCACCTTATTTGATTTTAGTATATCACATTGGTTGTAATAATCATGGCATTTCTTGTATTTTGTTAACATATTTACAGTTTGCTACTTCCATCCTACAGTATAAGTACACGTTATCTGTGAACTTATAAAGAATATTGTATAACTACCATAGAAATGTAGCTACTTTATATAGTTAATGAACGTTTAGCATGACACACACTTTACCAAATTGTAGTCATTAAGACTTCAGGTTCAAAGTTAATACAACCTCACCCTTGAATACCATGATGAGTTCACAATTGTGCAAACTGCATATGAAGCACACCTGCACTACTGGATCATAAAGGCATGACAGCAGCACCTTACAGCCTAAATTAATTTTAATCATAACTTAAACATTAAATCAACAACAAGCAGTGAAATTATGCACTAGCTAAAAAACTGAAACAGTGAATAAACTTTGGTCAACACTCAACATCTACGTCTTCAGCACTGAGGGGTGACAGATATGGGCAGTGCTAGAATCAGGGGGCATAGGAAACAGAAGATCCCCAAGAAAACCAGCTGACCAGCGGCATCATCTTAACACAATTCTTAATTGCGAAAATCCGGGGACTGACTCCACCGGTAATCAAATCTGAAATTCCTTGGTGAGATGCGAGTGCTCGAGCCACTGCACCAACTTTGGCCCCCTTACCCAAAGCAAATAGACCAAACTGAGCATTATACATTTTATCATAAGCGTATGTAAATGATTATTTGAAATAAACTACTACGTATGTGTACATCAGACTGATCAGCACAGTGTAACAGTGATTCTGCTAAAATGTAGGCCTACACACTTAACAGAGCACAGATGGCAGTAAATAAATTGTGTCTGACAAAGATCAATGAGTGGCATAATTTTCTCATTTTACTGTATTTTATAACTGAAAATAAATCCACTACATGTTCCCGCCTTCTGACAGTGTCACACTGTGCATGAGAGAAGGCAGGGGTGAAGGTTGGGCCGACTGTTCAGTTCGACTACTTGCGAGACATGCCTGTTGCCCTTCCAGCCCGAAGAATGGATGAGATGAGGGCGAGATGAGTGTCACGTTTCCCACATGTGAAAAATTTGGGGCTGAACCTGCTGGAGATCGAACCCAAATCACCTTAGCGGGAGTAGAGAGGTCTGACACCTCAACCACCACGGCCCCTTGTATTTTATAATTATTTATTAAGACTTTATTATTAAATACAAATTTACTGAATATAACAGCTTACTGGCCTAGACGTTGTAAATAAAAAATAACATACAAACCCAAACAAAACCCACATAAAAGCACATACAACACAAAAAAAACAACATACAAACTCAACAAACATTAATTACATATAAAATATATTGATAAAGATAAAAATATAAAATACGGCAGCCCATACAAATCACAGAAAAAAACAAAGTAAATTGGATGTCAAGGCTGCTGCTACTACTATAACACATTGAATGTTTTTCTAAAACATAATTACCTATGGACTCCATGCTTTTACATTCAGCAGTTGGTGGCCATGGTATTGTCTGTTTTTAACCTAGCAAATTTTTTTCTACTTCCAGTGTGGTTTACGAAAAAAATTGCTGTTTTTAGTAGGAGTGAAGCTATGTATTGAGGCAATATGTATTTGTTTTGTATTTCAGCCAGTTTTATAATTACATAAGATGTTGCTTAACAACATGGATAGGCCTACTGTATTTTTTTAAATTTTGTTTTGGAAATATTTTAAGGGGCATCCGAATTGAGTCATTAATACGACCATAAGCACATTTCCTCAATTCAAAACTGGGAAAATATTTCATTTTGTAAATTGTGTATTTAAAATGGTATAATCAAAAAAGGTAGATTTTACAAAAAAATTGTTTTTTAACTTTAATATTTTTTCTATTTGAAGGAATTAAGCATGTAGTTTTCCTAAACGTTTCTTCCATCAAGTACAGTTTTTAGTTTTCCTTCCAGTTTGTGATTATAACAGTAACACAATACAACAAATTTAAATAGTGATTTATGCAACTGATTTGATCAGAGTATCAAGATAACGGATTCATAGAGTTTATCTTCAAGGTATAGGAGTGCAACGAGCTACAATAAAATTTACTGTTAAAAATACATAGTAGGAATGCTCATTACCTGTCAAGATGCCAAGATCAGTGCTATTTCGCTTGGGTCGCATTCGACTCAGGCTTTTACGGAACTTGAGCATCTTCTTACCAGCAGCCTCAGCAATTTTCGTGATGCCATAAATATTCTGTCCACTTGGTAGGTCTGGCAATCTTGTATTAGTAACATCAAAGCTCTCCTGAACAAATAAACCACAGAAACAATATTTAAAATAGGTATCTATAATTCTCTACAATTACAAAAGCAGAGCTACAGTGCAAATTACAATTACAGAAATCTCCAACAGAATGGGTAGACATGAAATTTCCACCAACTATTTAATACATAAAATTATTGGAAGTGGCCATTGTCAAATAATTTTCTCATAAACTTTGTTCACATTTAAATTTAGGGTCTGCAATACTTCATGCTTTGCCACTAGGACACTCAATGGAATGGTTTAGAAATGAAACAATGTAAAAATAAAACTCATTTTCCCTACCTACCTATTTATATACTTAAACCAAAATTACTGTACCCATTAACATCACTGTTAGACAAAAATTATTTGAATATTACTTTCACAGTATTTGCTAATATTAAACAACAGACATAATTTCAATAATGGCAATAAAAATTTGACAAACAGCTTATAATATTATCTTTTCAAAAAGTGGACATGTATTTACTTGAATTTTGTGTCACGAACTAGTTGTATACAGTCTGTCGCAAATCCATTTTAAAGACTATTGTAACCGTACCAGCTACCAACAAAAACTGGACACTGATCCCAATTAAATTAAATTCAAACTACACAAAAATTGTTGTACCTCTTAAGTAGTTGTAGGCTGTTCAGATGTTAATAACGTATGATGTAAACATTATTATAAATTAACAACAAACAGTATTTGGCAGAGCATCTAACAAAATACAGAGTGTTCTCTATCCATTGTTTCTCATGAGACTGAAACAATTTGAATAAATGAGGGATTTCAATGGATGTGGTCTTAAAATGCTGCAAAATAATGGTTGCAGATATTTCAATCCTTCAGGTTTCAATACATAGAGAATCCACTGTATGCAACATTTTTTAATTCTGGAAAACTGTTTATCACAATAAGTAGGAATATGAGAACTTCACGATTATATTTGAGAATAAGTTAACTGTGTTAATTTTATGTTGAATTTATTTGTATTAAATTGCTAACAGTTTATGAGACATTTCATAAAGTCAGTAACAAACTAGGACAAAAGCAAGGAACCAATCCCCATGCCTTCTGGTCAAACATGAAAATAGGTCAACTGCCCATGAACAAATAGTTACGGCACTAAAGTACATAGGACAACAGAGTCTAGCATGAAAGACATAGAGCCCACAATATTATGCAGTAGGCGTATCTAGTAGCAAACAATTTTACCAAACAAATTATTTCAAAACAAATGAGCAGTGTAGTGTTGTAACTACCACACTACATGAATACAAAAATATAATTGGACAGTGTTATGCATCAACAGAATATGCGCCAATTGTTAGTTATGCAATAAAATGTTTTATTAACTTTGAAACAATCTAACAAAAAGTATTTTAGTGCTAGATCTTGCTATTATAAGTATTCACTTTATCATACTAAGACACTATTTGTAAAATTGTTTCAAATCTGAAAGACTTTAGGCATGATTTACTGACAACTAACAATTAATGCATAGTCGGTTGATGTATAACGCCAGTCCAATTATGATATTTCTCACAAAAACCTTGTATATAGTGCTTGTTGCATGCTAGAAATCCTTGATAACACAGGCAACTATTCCTTCGCTTACCTGTGTACCAGGTTTTCTGCATGTCCCAGCAGATTCATCTGAATCAAAAGAGTCAAAGTCGTCGTCTTCAATAACTTGTTTATGGTTATTCCGTCCAACAACCTCGTACAGCATTTCATAATGATGGTCAGGTTCTGATTCAGTGCTGGTTTCACCCCCTGCAAAACCATTTTAACCATCAGTTACAGGTTTCCAGACAAAAAAAAAATCTCTTTGAAAAAAGCTAATATTCTTATAGCAACATTTTAATTACATAAAAGTATATTAGGCCTGCAATAATTTTAGTGCTAACATTTCAGTAGCAAATTAGAAAAAAAATATGAAAAATTGATTTTTGTGCAGGGTTTTCTTAATGCTTTCTAGAAAATAAAACCTGCTATCTTCGTATATTTTAGGTCAAATAATAGCAAAACAAACCAATCAATAAAATAGTTAATTATTTGTAAATATATTAGGCCCTACCTTCTGATTAATTTTACAGCACAATATTTTCAGGGATAAATTACCAACAAATTCTAATGGCTTTATAAGTAAAGTAATTCTTGACAGAGACAGAGCAAATGTTTTCAAAACTACTTCCTAACACAAAATATAGACATTCTCGACACACTTCATTTTCTTCTCTGATTTCCCTTATTTCTTGGTTATTGAGATATTAAAAAATACAAAAATTGTGTAATAATGCTGTTCTCATTATAATGCCCCCCCCCCCTTTTTTTTTTTTTGCCTTGGTTATTCTAAAACTACGAAACAAGCAGATGTGTTATTACCATTCTAAGATATCAACTTTTAAGTCTACAACCAGTGTGGCAAAAGGTTGAAATGTTATTTGAAATGTTTTAAAACAGAAGCTTAGGTTCACACTACAACAAAGCAGGGATGGATCCACGGGGAGGGGGGTTTATGGGCAATCACCCCACTAAACTCCCCAAAAAATACAAATATGTACAATGTAAAGATGTTAAAAGTGAACTTGGGGATGGACCATTTTGGAATGACATTAGTTTATTTATATGGATAAATGTATACTATCTCGCCAAGAAGTGTTGGGCTCGTCGCGGCTCTCTTGTCAATTTTTTTTTATATAACCACACATGGTTAAAGGGCCTTCCTAGACAGACCGCATTTGTGTGCAATAGGCAGGAGGAGAAGTAAGAGTGCAGTTGACAGATGTATTTAATGCATTATCGCCTCTCCGCACAAGCCACTCAGTTGGCGCACAATGCTTTACTACTATCCTTTTTCCTATGAGACTTAAGTGGTGACCACATTATATTTGTGAGCAGCATAGTTCAGAGTCTTAACACTTAGATATACAAACGTAATATCTGTTACATAGTTTCGTCAAAAAAAATTGACAGTAACTCATTTGAAGCAGAGATAGGGAGGCACTCACTAACAATTATGTACAACTCCCACTAGCAGCCTCTTCAGCAGATGGAAAACATGTTTCAAATACAGCCAGTATGTGACCAAATAAGGAATTTGACTAAGCACACTAAATGATAAAATGAGCTGAGCATACTCCCATAAGGAGTTTGAATAGTTAAAGCCCAGAATAAAATAGTGAGCATGAGCAGGAATATTAAGCTGAATTCAAAACCACCACTTAGCGTACGCGCGAACATACATTTAAAAGAAGAAACACCGAGTGTGCATGCTAGCATTCACATCCTCGCGTAGCATGCGTAAGTAAGTACGCTAAGTGGTGGTTTTGAATGCAACATGTGCAAATGTAAGATACAATTAAACATTAATTTATATTGAAAAATCATTTATTGTATGGTCATAAATTATTTAATTTGCTTCAAAAAATACAAATTAATTAAAATAATCTATTACCAATATCTTTTATGACAAACAATTTCCGTGCATGTCTAGATTAAACATTATTGTGAATCCAATCTCCGATACTTAACGTACGTGTGTCCGTACGTATGTGAAGTGTGGTCGTGAATCTGGCCTTACCCGTATATATGCATAAGATTGTTTACAGTAATCACCATGCCACGATTGTTCACACTGTTAGGCATGAGATAAAATTAAATACATAAGTGACTGACTTTTGTCTCTTTCTGTAGTATTTGATATATTATATATACATTGGTTGATGGATTTGTAAGTTGAAATAAATAAAACCACTTAAGTAACAAGATTAACTTTTTACTACCCTCCTTCTTGCACAGTTTATTCATGTTTAAACATAGTACACTGGACAATATGTAAAAAATTTTATGTGATGGAAATCAGTGGCATAACAACAGAGAACAGGTCTGCTCTTGCCCCTAACTAAATTACAGAAGGGATACCGAAGGGTACCTTCGGGTATGTACATTCTAGGTACCCTATAAAACGTACTTTCTCATTATTGATTTATATTTCATGTTCATCTGTTTGTAATTTTAAAAGTGACACAGCGCCAAACACCCTAAATATCTCCCAATAGGAGCTATCATAATTCTGTTTTTTAGTCTCAGAACTGCCAAGTTACGCAGATATGCAGGGAATAATAAACATACTGGACAGGTTTAATCAGTTGACAACCACCCCCTCTGCACTGTCACATTGCACCCACATATCTAAACCCTGAGTACTTGTCACATGGGTCTAGACTGAAAATTCTTTCACCTGCACGGAAGCACATAGCTTCTTTAGATATTACTGACGAAATCAATGTAAGGGAACTATGTCAATTGTTTTTAAACACATTTCATGTTTCAGGATTTGGAAAAGAATTTAAGTTCGAGTTTTAGCTGCTGAAATGTATCTTGAACTTCTGCACTTTAACCCTTAAGAGATTTTCAAGAGATAGGCTATCTCAGGTTGTAAATCAGAAAAATAATAATAATAAACAAATAAATAAACAAATAAATAAAAAATTTATTTATTTTTGTGAGATGATTATTTTTATTGTCCAAAAACACATATTTATAATTTAACGCATTTAAAAACCTTGAATATTTTTTGCTAACATTGTAAAAAAAAACAGACATTAAAGAGGTACAGTTATTTTATAGTGTGAATTTGTTTGTAATATAAATTTTTCTAACATTTGAAATAATGTATGATGAAAAATATATAACTGTAATTTGTTATTAATTGAAGATTATATAAATACCAGCCAAACTAATGTAAAACTAATATAAAAAAAAGTTCTGAATACACTGTAAATATTGACTTAATAAAAGGCTCACAAATTTATCAAATCACTAAATTTTAATTAAAGTTAAATATAAGAAATATATTAAGATATGGTTTGTTAAGAACTTGTCCATTATATTCTTAAAACTTAATAAACTTGTTTATATGTAAGCATTAGGTCTCCATGAATGATATCTGACTATACATTATCACAGTTAAAATAACTTTGGTTTTTAAGTCACGTGTTATAATGCATTATGTATGTAAAATATTACTACAAAATTTAAATGAGTAATTTAATTTTATTTTCATGTAATGACTAGCAGTGCACCCACGGCTTTGCTCTCGTGTAATTACTCAGAGCAGATAATATTTACTTTAATTGAAAACCTCTTTGTACACCAAATGGGTAGTTCACTCAAAGTGGACTGTGTAATCCATTTTCATCACTTTCAAACTACTTCATCCAAATTGGACTAATTTCATCTTCTTTGCCATTTTTGTGAGTCAGACTCGCACGTTTGCACAGCCTTTAAAAGTATTTAAGCCAAGAACCTTCCGAGCAATAGATCAGAGCTACACACAACTGTGCCACGTAACGTCGAAATTATTCATGAAAACTAATTTGAAAAATAAAATTATAATTTCCTGGGCTCATAGAGGTTGTATAACACCACGTCTCGATAGAACCTTAGAATGAGACTCCTGTATTATTTATATTTCACTGGTCGTACTAGCTTTTCAGATTGTCTGCCTTGAAAGTTTAAAAACTAATTTCTCTTTTTAATAAATAAGTTATCTTATAAAATAAACACTAGCATTACTTTTTTAGGTACTTACGCAAACATCATTCTGATGTGAACACACCTCAAAATCTCTACTGATTATGATAAGTATCATCGGTTGATAGAAAACAAAATTTATGCCATTTCACACCTTTAGGTGTCGAATTTCTAAAAATGTTAATTTCACATCTTAAATATTTATACAAGTATCCAAGTGAACCGAAAATTAATATGACAGCCCGTTCAGTAAAAGCAAAATCAGTCATTCATTAAAAATCACATATCACATCTGTACAGTACTGAGGGTTAGAATTTTGAAAAATCTTAAAAACCTTTTTGTGGCCATTTACTTAATCATCATCCTGAAGCAAATGTAAATTGAATATCTCAATTGGTTCAGTAAATATAGAAAATTTATCTAAAACACCTTCCAGGTCTTTTCACCTCCTAAGACACAGAAATATGAAAAACCCGTGAATAATATTTTAGACTACTTTATCGGTGTTGCTTGAACGTAAAAAAACACGACAATAGCCCGCTTATTTCAAGATATTTGACGATTAATTGAAAAATCATTTCATCACATTTCACCCCATTTTAACCCCATAGGTGGGGAACTTCAAAAATTCGTGGAATTACTTTTCAGGTATATGAGTAATAATAAAAATCATGTCACTATGCAAAAGATCAACGTGGTCGATATATATTGATTGTGAATCGAAGACATACTTTTTTTACCTCTTTGGGGCTGAATCAGGAAAATACATTTAAATGGTATTTTGGATATTTACATAAGCATCACTCTAAAGCAAAGAGCACTTCAATATCTCGATTGGTTCGACAGATATAGAGGAATAATTTAAAACACATTTAACATATTTTTACCCCTTTAAATATCATATTTTGAAATGTCTTGAGTCCTGTCGTGGTCATTTGTAGACATAACCAATTGAAGTAAAATTCACGGGGGTAGCCAATTGTGTTCCAGTGATAATATAGACAAACCATTAAAAACATAATTATTTCCCCATTTTTACTGCTTGGGAATCAAATTTTAAAAAATCCTAAAAATACTATTTGGGTATTTACATATCCAACATTTTTAAGTAAAAACCAACTCTCTATCCTGAAGGATTCTATAGATATCAATAATTAATCAAAACATATTAAAATTTTTTTCACCCCCTTAAATGTTGAATTGGCTAATGCATTTTCATGTGTGTCCGATTACAGCAAAATCACGATGATAGGCCGTCGGGTTCAATATCTATCAATGTTTCTTCAGAAATACATTTCACCCCTTATCACTCCCTTAGAGGTAAAATTTTGAAAAATCCCTTCTTAGTGCTTGTCTACGGCCTGATGAGAAACCACACAAAAAAATTTCACGATTCTAGATCCAGTGGTTTGGGCTGCAGTTTTTATGTCTGTCAGGTATACAGAAATTTAAAACAAGTTGGGTTTACATTTAGAAAAAAAACATTACTAATAAAATAGGAAAGTGCACTAAATATCAAGATGGTGTCAAATTAGTTATACACCACATTAAATTATAAATAAAATTACGTTGGTGATGGAAATCTTTTGTGAATCAAACAAAGCTACATTTTATCTAGTTCCTTTGGTAGCAACTGAATTGTAACAACTGCATTTATCATTATTACTGATATGTGCTGCAAAACCTCACTAATAATAACAATTCCTACAGTTGTGCACTTTGTAACATCCCTGAAAAATCTGTCTTGTAAACTTAACAAGTAATGCTGTGTGACAAAGTCACAAAATATTAACAACTATAAACATCACCACAAAACATACACTCTTGTGGCATAGATTGCTGTAATACAAAGAGTTTAGTCATTATATTCAATATACTTGCATGTTTAATCAGAAAAATAGAACGTACTACACCACAACATGTAAATAAAAATCCTCTTTTATACAATTGCCTTAGATTAAAAAATATCTTCATACAAAAACTGTAGGTTGGAGATATGTATTAAAAATTTTTCAAACTTATCAAACATACTAATACAATAGCAATTCAAACAAAATATATACTTCAGGTCATTAGCTACAATCACATAGACCTGCTGTTAAAGAGAAGAACAAGCAAAAAATTGTGGCAATTTATAATGCAAGGATATCATCCTCAATGTAAAGCAAAGTTATTAGGTAGGTATTCGACACTTGTAACTTCCTTATAGCATATTTCTACATTCTTCGGGTTGACTATGCCAATGTACTGTGATGTGAAAATCAACAGCCAGACTAGAGCAACATATTTATTCTGTATGTACATACTTCTACATGAATATTGTCATCATAGCCATACGGATTTTTAAAGTAATTTGTGCAACTTTCTCAGACTAACATTGTGACAAAGCCGTAGTTGGTAACAGTAGCATAGCCAGGGGAGGGTTTTGGGGGTTTTCACACCCCCCTTAGCTACAAAAATTTTTTAAAAAATCATATTAAAAGATTAAAAATATTTCGACCAGCATAATATTCAATGTTTTATTATGAAAAACTGCTAAAATAGTACTATTTTGTACCTCAAAATAACAATTTTTCAGGGGAGGACCCATGGACCTCCTATTTTAAAGGGGTGGTCAGTTAGTATTTATTACATTATTCTCTATAAATCCTGGCTACGTCACTCGTTGGTAAAAACTTGTTAGATAAAATAATTATCACATTATTCAATAAACAAAAGTCTGAAATTAATTGCAGAATACTACCTCAGATGTCACTGTGTTGATAACACTACATTTTATTGCAGAAATGTGTGCATATATTTCATCCCAATGCAACCAAGTATAAAATTATAATCACATGTACTAATAGCTTATTACATTAACCCCCGGGAAACGGCAGTTTCTTAAGTCTCAGTACGTATATTTGCATACTGCTCACTAGATGACAGTATAATTAGCAAATGCTTCTGTCTTTAGTGAAATGATTTTAGTTTATTTAGTTGTACGTAATATATTGGAGTGTTGAAACTTTGAAATCTAGCAGAAGAAATCATCATTCCTCAGTAATGATGTAACAATGACTGAAAAAATTTGTTACCCCATTGAGGATAAATTATTTAAACAGTGGTTGCTAGTTCACAAAACTTCATTATTTAAACTGTAGTTGCTAGTTCACAAAATTTCATTATTTAAACTGTAGACACAAAATTGCATTATTTTTCGAGTATTACAACAGTGAACTGAAACTGCATTGGTAAGTAAATACAACAATTAATAAAACTGCAGTAGGTATCATACAGATGTCTGATAGAAAAAACCTTCAGTTCAGTTCTTATACATTACTGAATTTTGCAATTAATTGGAAAAGTCGTTATATTGCTGCATAATTCAATTCATTACACAACACAATATACAATTAAATTCTAAATCTAATGGCAATTTGTGCTATTAACAACAAAAATGCAAAATTTAAAATCACTGGATGGTATATGAACTTAAGAAAATATTTTTTTATATATATTCAAACATTAATATAATCTCCCTTTGTCACTTCAGGAACTAAAACTATTAGTGTAAAAACAATTAAATGGGAATGCAAACAAGCCAACCATAATTATGCATCCTGTAGTATCCAATTAACAAATACAAATGGTTAAGGGTGTTACGAAGTAGGCACACATCCACACTAGCTCAGATAAAGTTTAGTTCACCACAGCACTCAACTTCACATTAGTAACCTACCATTTGTTATCCACAGATACGCATACAACAAAGTTTCAGTGAGGCACAACTTGAGACATGTACTAGCGCTCTTACATCTATGTGCATAAAACATGCAGCTTGGCAGTTACACGACAAGCTTACACCTCCACCTCCAAGCAAGTTGACGCCCACTAGCAACACTACTGACCTTCCTGCTCTATGAAAAATGTCATTTCTTGGCTCTCTTGGGTCTCTCCGACATAGATTACAGCTCGCAATGTCACAAGGTTTTGAGCTCTGTTGCTGTGTACCTCACGTGGCACTGAGCCATTTCTTAGTTCGCCCAAGTATAGGACAGAGGAGGAAGAGACAAATACTGAAACCAATTTGTAATGCTAAGTTTATGCAAGTCTTCAACGAAAGTAAGTTAGGCCTAAGTATTATAAAATGTGTTCATTTTATGAATACCACTTCTTATTCAAGCACAGTATACTTGTAAGTGAAATTAAAACTGCTTCTCTCTCAACGACAGTTATGATTCATCCACCAATCAAATCTATCCTTAGCTCCAGTCCTTGAAAATGCATAGGGCAACTGTCATTAAATATTGCCTTATTCACAATACACTCACTTTTTAAATTACTACTAGACTTACCCCTGAAGGTGAAAGGGAATGGATTTATTTGACTGTGTGATAAATACGATCTTTCTACAATAACAAAAATGTATCTACAAATTCAAATACATTACATGAATACTGAAAATTTTCTACCCAACCTAATATGGCCACTACATGAATTTCAACCCATGTAATACAATGCACATGAAATACAGTCATTTGGGGTTACTTTGTACCATTTTGGGGTAACATTGTACCAGGCATTTTATTTTATATAATAGCATTGTGGTATTCAATCACTATGCAAACTTAAAGATTAACAAATTCATTCATCCAGAACACACCTGTATTTTTAAGTTCTGAAATACTTCATTTGAATTTAAATTATGCTGGTGGCACAAAGTTGCCCTGACCGGCACAAAGTTACCCCAAATGACTGTAATACATTTCTTTGTATGATGTTGATGCCTAAATACACACTGGAAGCAAATAAATGTTTGCACATAACTTACACACATTATGTATAGATATGTGCAAGCAAGTATTTACACACACAACTTAGGATTACATTTACAAGGCAACAAAAAATGTTCATGCTGTTTTTGAATCGGAAACAATATGGTATACAGTAAATATCATAAATCAATAGTAATTCCCACCCGCATCAGGTAGTGCAATAACCTGGCAGTAAACCACGTAGTTCTTTAACAAAAATAAGCTGGTGAATGTAAGTCTGCCTTATTTTCCAAGGATTCCCCATGAAAATGGCTGTCGAAGTTTTAAAAGTAATAATCTACTGGGAGTACGGTATGGTGGATGAGAGTGCCTTCCAATTAATCTCCCAACCTGAGCTTATGGAACAAAACAATAGTGATATGTATTCATAATATCTTTGAATCTTTCTTGCAATGGTACAGAATGACAAGCTGTATTATTGTGGACATACACCGTTGCGATATTATGTCGTCACAGAAATCTTAGAAAGAGACTAAGTAAAACAAACAACGTAGTCAACACATCCATAAACCAAAACAACATAACATGAAAGATCCCGTAAGGAACTAGCCAACAACAAATAATACAGGGAAAATAATAATAATACATAATGATTAACAACCAAAAATAAAAGTTGAAATACAAAACAAACTAATATGTAAAACTCAGGACATCACAATTAAGACAGCACAGACAATACTGGTACAAATATAATAATGGACACAAGACAGTATAACGTCACAGACAACACACTAGACACAACGAATAAGACACAAAAGAGAAACTATAAATACTGTCCAATTGTTTCCACTTTTACTTCACCTGAAGACAGGAGCAGATGTCAGCTCCGGAAACGTGAAAAGTCGGACTTTGGAAATCTACTGTGTTCTTTTGTGTCTTCATCATTGCTTCGTCTAGTATGATGTCTGTGACGTCGTCGTCGTTATCCTGTCTTGTGTCCATTATCGTATTTGTTCCAGTATTGTCTGTGCTGTCTTAATTGCGATGTCCTTAGTTTCACATATTAATTTGTTTTGTGTTTCAACTTTTATTTTTGGTTGTTTATCATTATTATTTTTTTCCCTTTATTATTTTTTGTTCCTTATTGGAACTTTCATGTTCTGTTGTTTTGGTTTATGGACATGTTGACTACAGTCAACTCGGGTTGTTTTCTCTTTTTTCATACTTCGTTGATGGTTTTATTACTCTCTTTCTAAGATTTCTGGGACACCATAATATCGCAATGGTGTATGTCATAGCCGTCTTTAGTAGAAGGCAGTGGCCTTAGATCTGGCAACCCTGCCAGGAAGGGTCACTTTAACACTTTTTGTAGCTCTCCAAAGACAATGGCTGTACCTGATTCGTTATTCTGCCCTACATACCGGCGAATCAGGAGAAGCCACTGCCTTTGGCGAGACAAAATTAAGTGTTAAAATAACCCTTCCTGGCAGGGTTGCCAGATCTAAGGCCGCGGCCTTCTACTAAAGATGGCTATGTGTATGTCCACAATAATGCAGTTTGTCATATATATTCATCTACTGAACTCTCACTATCACCCAGGGTTTGACAGATTTGGCAGCTTGATAACGCTGCAGACAAGCCCACATTAAAAGTTATAAAGCAGACAAACCCAAACAAGTTCCTTAAACCATTCTATTTCTGTTCATTGCTGCATGAGAAACAAATGTTGCTGAAAGCCCAAAACTACTTTATTGGTCATGGGGTCAATGTCTCAGCTTGCACGTTATCTACCATCCCTACCCAGTTCCTATGGCACCTCAAACACTGCATGAACTTTTTTGTTAACCGAATACAGACAACCTTACGAGATACCTACCCCATAAGAAAACAACTTGTCTATTTATACAGTAAAGTAGATTATCTGTGTCTGGATTACACATTTTTCTTTATTTAACCACATCATCTTATAACTTTTCAAAAAAGATAGTCACAATTTTTCAAATCCAGAGTGACATTTTTACAAGGTAGGGCCTACAACTTACGCCTGACTTTCGAAATGAGAACTGGTATTACTCTATTATCAGCGACATTGCACCACTTAATTAATATGGATAATCGAAAATTGACTGTGCCACACATTACTGTACCTGAAATTCTAACAAAATATAGCCAATATAATTGGTAATACAAAGGCTATCTCCAAATGATTGGAGATACTGCAATTAATGGTGTTTAAGTGAGAAAAAATAATAAATTTACATTTGTATGAAATAGTGTCAGTTTTGTAGATGTTCGCTACAAAAAAAATTTAGCTAAGTCAGTTTTCTTACAGTGGCATTTCCAAGTCAAAAGTAGCCTTCTTTTAGTAGGCTACTTCATTACTGCCACAAAAACCAATAAATATAATGAAAAGGAATAGGACATTGAAGGTGCATGTCATTAGGGCTTGATGTAGGCCTATATAAAATTCATCATGTAACAATTATATTCATATTTTTAAAATTTCTGAAATTCTGAATTTTTTTGCTGCTTGTAAGAAATATTTTAAGTACAAAAATATTTTGTAATAAGTGCTTATAGGCTACACTTCAAACTGTAGCTGTATGTTTTGTGTAAGCAGAAAATGTAGTCCCAAGCAACAGCTACGAAACTAACACTATTTCAGTACCTATAAAATTTTACTATAAATACATAAAACCTGTACTTACTTACTACCATTAGCAGTGTTTTAAGTGTGCATTATAATTATAAATACTGTATATAACATTACATGGTGTTTAAGGTTAATAAAATACAAAACTAGTAAAGGTCTAAATATTGGTAGATATTGTATATTTTAACATTCGTTTACATTTAATTCCCAAGTAAAAAATTTCAGCATCACCAGCGCCCTCTCTAACCTGGCGCCCCGGGCAGTCTGCCCCCCTTGCCACTCCCCCTAGATCCGCCCCTGAATAGGCAGTGTTTGACAGTGTGACATCGTAGGCGCCATCTTATTTTCATCATTAGGCCTACTTGTTTGTTTTCATGTGAGAATGAGGAATAAAATAAATCCACTCACTGAAAGGTAGCAGTGAAAAACCTGCATTGTTTCAAAATCTATAATTTTACAAGCAAAATTGTTATATTAACTGTTTTGTAAATAATTAAATGTTTAAATAAATAACTTTACACACTATATGTACCGGTATTTTTGTTTCTAAATGTCACCTGTCTTTGTTTAGAACTTTTCATTTTCACACAAAAAACTTATTTATTTCACAGAAGACTACTTGTAAAACCACTTTGAATATCACTACTAAAGTCTACAGGTATCTTTAAAATTTCCCACACCTTTTAAACTTAGTACAGTCAGTAAAGTTCAAAAATATCATGAGGCTAAAAATTGCATTAGACTTACAATAATTCTGGGACCAACTTTTTGTTTGTGATTTTCATAAATGATTTACCTTCAGCAGTGATATCTTGTTTGCAGATCAGATGACACTAATTTATTATTAACTTAACACAATAGAGCTGAATTGATAAACAATGTAAATTGAGCAATTAATAGCATTAGTGGTTGGTTTATAATTAATAAACTAGTTTTGAATAGGTCAATATCTTCTGTAACGAAATTTTGTCTTCCAGACTGTACAAATCAAAATGATGAAACAATTCCCACAAATTTTTTTAACCTAGGCTGATATAGATTGGAAAATATAAGATTTTTAGAACTGCATATTGACAAAAATTTAGCCTGGCATGATCATATAAATTGTATCTCTACGAAATTGTCTTCAGTGTTATGCCATTCACACAATTTAAAAAGTTTGCTCTGTTGAAGCGACACTAGCTCTGTATCTAAAGTAAGTTACAATCCTATCTTAAATACGGTAGGCCTATTTTTTTTTCTGGGGAAACTCAACGCAATGGATTAAGGTATTTAAGCTTCAGAAGAAGATAATAAGGATTATAACAGGTAGGATAAAATGTGCCATTACAGACCATTATTTCAAGAGCTCAACATTCTGACTTTTCCCTGCTTGTACAGCTACCAGACTATAATATTTCTAAAGGCAAACACTGACTCCGAATTAAATAAGAATGCTTATTCACAAACACTTCACACGAGGTTATAATAATCTTCATGTACCAGGACACGTAACTAAATTGTTTACACACAATCCACTATAGTGGTATCAAATTTATTAATAATCTCCCAACCTTAATAAAAAATATTAGGCCTAGTAATATCAACTTATTTAAAATTAAACTAAAGGCTTTCTTAATAGAAAAGACCTTTTACTCTGTAAATGAGTATATGACGTGTAGAGTAAGCAGCTAAGGAATTTATATAAATCAATGCTGTTGTCTAGGTGTATATTTTGCTACAGATGTGTGATTAATATTGTGATAACAATTCAATATAACTTATTATTATGTAATATGAATGATACACATGTAGGCTACTGTTAAAGCTGGTTCAAACTGGGTCGTAGGCCAGGCGAGTTTACGACCGAGTACTCGCCCATTTTACGACTTGCTCAGAATCACCCACTTATTTTACAACCATACTGTTCCCACTAGACAGCTGTGAATTCGTGATTGCGAGGGGAACATTGATAGATCAGGAAGCAGTGCTATGGCCAAATCATTTGTGAATGAGCTTCAAAATCATTTATTGACATTTAAAAGGAAAATAACTTAATGTAAATTCTGGGTTCCCGAATGGGTAAAAAGGAAAAACACATTGGGTATGAAAAAAAAAACGTTTCCCAAGAGTTGAGATGTGAAGCTGAAGGAGGTTACAGATAATTAAAATAAAATAAAGTTTAAGTACAATTACAGTACACTGGGAATTTTATTCAGTCATGTTGTGCACTTCCGACAAGTGAAACTGAAAGAATCTAGCATCCGAGTGTCAACGCACCTTTACGAAAAGTCACTCGTTTTTCATGGGTAGAGTAAATCTCTAGCTTAGGCCTATATAACTTTTCGTTTTCCACACAATTTTCGTATTTATCGGAAGTTACGCCCCACAAATATTATAGCCTACACTACATAACTCAACAAATTCAAAACTTCGGTGTTCCTATAAACTGACATTTTTCCTCGAGTGACAAGGATGCAGTAAGCAATAACTGCACAAACAATAACACTAAATACTATTCATGACTGGCACAGGCGTGACTCACTTCTGACTAGGCTGAGACACTACCTTCTCATACACGACTACTGGTTCACACTGAGTAATTATATTGCTTATTTACTACAACAGTTGTGAAATCGTCAATGGTAACCCACCTTTAATATGCAGCCAGTGTTGAAATATCCTTGTTTAAATGAGTAAGTCTAATATGAATCTTTTATTTTTACAAAATCTATGTTTTCAATATGCTGTACACTAACACAACTTTTACTCGTTTGTTTATATGTGTATTTATGTTCTGTGTATGTATTATGACTCCCATCCAGTATATTCTGGATAAAATGAGAGGCAACTAGGCCTAATTAATATAAAGTTTGTAAAGAAATGACCCAATAACTACAGTAGTAACAATGTACAAAACAATTATTACCCTTATACTTAAACAATTCCCAAAACCTGAAAATTGTATTAACTCTGTTAAGCTTGTGTCTAATCATATGTGTAAAGAAAATTCATAATTAAGTGCGAACAGCAGCAGAATAATGAACATTTTAAAGTAACTAGGCAACAACAATTCAAATGGCAATAGAAAGTTGCAACAAGAATGAAACTAAGTAGGTACTGTAGTAGCCTACTGTTCCAAAAAGGCAACCCACCTTGACCAGCACAGAGAGGCCTGTGCCGCTTATGAGATTTCAAGTGACATCCTGAAACGTTTTCATAATTCCGTGGATAAGCCCGACTCATATCTTCATCCTCAGAAATGAGGGCGTCAACCTTCTCTGAGTGGTTTTACAAATGCGGGGGCGCAACAGCAAATTTGAAAATTTTTCTTCGACACTTGATAGCATTTTGATGCTGAGTGTCACGTATTTGTAGCAGATATAAGAATAAACATCATCCTTTAACGCAATGAAAGCTTCAATTTACAACACCTTCATTAACACATTACACGCTGCTTTCCTTCAAGGACGTCAACAATTCGTGTCACTGTGTAACTAACTGTTCTTTATCTACTACACTATACTTTTTGCACATTCGAAGCATCGTCACAGATAACATCAGTTTTATCGAACAGCTACATACACTAAACGTACACCGTAATACGCTTAAATTATTATCTCAAGAAATGTCATACCAACTCAACCAACTTTCTACTTGACAGCTTGAACAGCTGTTGTCATGGCGACTGAAACGTGAAACGGATTGTGATTGGACAAGGAACGAAAGTTACCGCAACGCACTCTGCTAAGCGTGCTCTAACTACGTCTACCAACCTACCGCGTAAAACGTAAATTTTACCTAGAATAGTCAAAGAAATTTCTTTATACGGACACTATCCGCGGTAAAATAAGAACGTTTTTTAAATTCTTACTTTCAGCTAATTTGTGTCTCTACCCCACTTATTAAATTAAACAAGCTGTGTTTACACATGTTGGTCTATTCTTATTTTTACTAACCCACCCATCACGGAACGATTGCGACAAATCATCATGAGAACGAGAAAAATGGATGTCATGATAAAACAAAAAATATTTTTTTAAGTAATAAAAGAGTGTGTGTATAATTTAATATTCATTTAGAGTTGTGCATCTCCTCCAGTAGTCCCAGGAAGCATGTCCCCGCGTACTACTTTGGTTGCCTATCTGTCACATGGTCACTCTTTGACACAAGTAATTTTGACAAAGACAACTTGCTTTTTACATATAAAATACATCGCCCGTTTTTAGTACTTGAACTTTACTTTGGAAAAAAAGTGTAATAATTGTAACAGAACTCAATTTTAAAATAAGTTTAGTTTAAAATGAATGAAAAAATCCATTTCTTACTAAAAGTCACGCAATCATCATTCTCCCCTCAATGTGTGACGACAGTGCCGCAGTAGGTAACGGGATGTCTGAGCTTACTTTGGATACGTGCACATTGTTTGTTTGTTCCTTATGTCATTCCGGTTCTTTATTCACAACAGTGAGTAGCTACAAGCGTACAAGTACATGATCACACGCATTGGACGGAGGCGACTCCCAAGTTTATTACGTGACGTCGGTTGGGGGTCACACTTTGTTCCATGCATCTGAACGGAGTCCGGGAAGGTCAATGTTTCATTCTTAGTAGAGGATTTATCATCACTTCACAGGATTATATATTTATTTATTTATTATTTGATAATTTCCAATGAACATTAAGGTTCGTTTTAGAAAATTGTAATACAGTACATGGCAGTACGCTATAATATTACATTTAGTGAGAGGTATTTTATTTATTTTATTTTTATTTATTTATTTTGGTGGGTATAGAACACATAAATTTTTACATAAACGTATTTATACAGTATTACACACAACTTCGACAATATACATAACTTCAACCATTTAAGTACAACACAATCACAACAAAGTAAAGTGAAAAAGTAACTTGAATGCTTTGCAAATATGGTACAGCACATCTACTACACAATATATATAAACACAATACATTACAGTGGGGGTTACATGCATGCTTCGTAAGGAGAAAGGAAAACAGTAGTACCTACAGAAGTTACATTTTCATATCTTATACATTACAATACATAATAGTTTCTGGTAATTATAATTACTTTTGTACAAACAAGTGAATCAGGGTTTAGCAACACGATACGTTATGTATAA
This sequence comes from Medauroidea extradentata, assembly GCA_003012365.1. Taxonomy (NCBI): domain Eukaryota; kingdom Metazoa; phylum Arthropoda; class Insecta; order Phasmatodea; family Phasmatidae; genus Medauroidea; species Medauroidea extradentata. Next base: position 38,685 of record PNEQ01037639.1, read on the forward strand.
AGTAGTACGTGCTTTACTTGGAGTGACATTTGCGTTAGGTATTTGAAAGTTAAAAATATACAACTGACTACAGTATGTATCAATTTATTAGTAAATTTATTGTTCAGCTAGGCTACCTTTTAAGTTAAAAATAAAATCCTCTATTTCTTGTAGGGTTACTATCAAACAATATGAATTATTTTATTAAATTTATCTACATCTGTTTTTTAAGTTATTTTTGTAGCATATAATACGTTCTATGGCCAGTATTGTAAAGGCCTTTTTTTAGAATTAAGCTTTTATGTTGTATGACCCAATGGCGTCATTTAGGGGGGGGGCGAATGCCCCCCCTGGATTTAGAATTTTAAGTGTACAAAATTTACTATTTTTATTTTATTTATAAAATGCTAACTTAAGCACGTAAAACTGAAGTTTTATTATTAAAGTTTATAATTTATAAATGCTTGATTAATAAAAAAAATATGCAACAAGCTTTTGTTTAGTAATGTGCTAGAAACGTTTGTTTAGAAACTTGCAATATACCTTTGTTAAGTAACGTGCTAGATATGTTTGAATAGTAACTTACTAGATACTATAGCCGAAAAAAATCTTAAATGACGCCCCTGCTCTGGCCCGTAGTTTATGATTGTTTCTTGTAGTGTAGTGAAGTATATTTTAATGTTACGGTAATTATGAATATTGGGTTTAACAAATTTAAGTATATGTATGACGTATTCAGTATATACTGTTTTAATATTACATGCTATGAAGATGGGTTTGTAGGGTTGTTTTTTTCATAAACACAACCTTCACGACGCCCTTACACTAGAGAGGTAGTAGCTATACTCACTGTCAACAAGAAGTCAGGGACGCTGCCTACATGGGTATGGGGTGGCACATGTTAATTGTCACAATTTTTTTTTGTTCAAGTCGGTGCACATTGCTTAAAAGATTATTTCGAGAGTTTTACATGCCCTGAAAACTATGAACAAATAAGTTCTCACTATGGTTATTTCGATTTAAGCATTGTCTTTACAACGGAAGAGTATAGCAGATGCCTGGGGTG
>PNEQ01037640.1:0-39702 GCA_003012365.1 Medauroidea extradentata
ATGTTTACATTATACTTAACACAATATACATTACAACAGCATAATAAATACACTTAAATCTTACTACCTTAAAATAACATGCCAGGGTTTTACCGAGTTACTAAAATTACTAATATGTGCGTAAATGTCTTAACGTCCCCAACATGGACTCTCATTTACATACTGTAATCTCCACGAGATATCGTGGTATGTTACACTACTACGAGACAGAAGTGTAACGGAGGAAGAAAAATTTAGTCCTTTCGCACTTGCAAAGGAAATACAACAAATCCGACAGCGAAGTGTTACCACTTTACGGGATACAGACGGAATCATATATAACGACCAGGGTAATATGTCTCGCATAGTTACGGAACATTTCACTACTCTGTATGCAAGACAGCACACGGACCCCTCATACTTGCCGGCAGTGTTACGGGACTGTCACACGCACGTAGATCCGCGTCATGCAGGCGCATTTGACCAACTATGTAGCGACGAAGAAATATCAACCATTGTCTTACGGCTGCCCTCCCGACGTTCACCTGGCCCAGACGGTATTCCGTATGAATTTTATAAAACTTTTTGGGACACTATACGTACAGAATTTTTTAATGTTGTCCGAGAAATCCTGGCGAAACATGAACTCTGCAAGTCACATAAACACGGTATCATTGTGTTAATATCGAAAATACGAGATCTTAGGGGCCATGAAGACTTCCGCCCGATATCGTTACTGTGCGCCGACTACAAAATTGTGGCGCGAGTATGCACTGCCCGTTTTGCCAAATCCTTGCCGGACATTGTTGGGCAAGGACAGACAGGCGATACACAACTCATTATGGCCATGAAACACTTAGCGGCGACTTTCCTCAACATTAACTTAGAAAAAGCCTTTGATAGGGTCAACCATGACTACCTATTTGCTGTTACACAACACTATCGTTTCCCTCCAGCTGCAATCTCGTGGGTTAAAATGATTCAAAATGGAGCCACGTTGCGTGTACAGCTAAATTGATTTTTAGGCCCACCCTTTCTTATTTAAAGCTCTGTCAGACAGGGATGCCCTCTGTCTATGGTGTTGTTTACAATTGCGATTGAACCATTACTTCTACACAGCAAGTTACAAGGACTTAACGTTGGCAACCACCGTTTCAAGATAAATGCATACGCAGATGACATAACATGTCTGATCAGATCACAACAAGAAATACAAAATGTGACAATAATATTACACAACTTTCAACAAGCTTCAAATCTTAAGGTCAATGTTCGAAAAACGTAGTTTTTGCCGATCTGCACGAATGGAACTAATATGATATAGATAGCGGACCCTACCAACATACTGACCATGTCAAAATATTAGGTGTGTATTTCCAAATGAGTGTGACAACAATGGCTTCGTATAATTGGCAGCTTGCGATTAGTAAATTACGAGCCACGCAACTAGCTATACGTACCAGAGACATTAACCTTATACAGCGTGTTTCTTTCATAAATACCTTTATGCTATCTAAGTTATGGTATTTAGCACATTTTTTCTCCCTACCAAGACAGTGCCATGCTAAAATATTACAATGTATAGGCTGGACAGAGTGAAGGTCGTACATGTTCAAAACTGCTCGCCCCCAACTCTACCTTTCTACATGTGCTGGCGGCTTGGGTTTGCTGGACCACGACAAGCAATGTTTAGCTATTTACCAAGCAACTGCTGCCACCACTGTCCTCAGGGATGACATGTATGCTTCCCTGCAACGTTACACATGGGAAGTAGGAGCACGATTACCAACACCATATCGAAAAGATAGGGATGCCTTGGCATTGCTAGTAGAAAATCTCCCTGATAGCTATGTCGTCACATCCAAGACTCTCTATCGTCGAGCAACTAACATGGATGTTACACCTGCCGTAACGCTTCAAAATAAACGTATACGATGGACACAAACCTGGAGAGCTGTCGGCGACCCACATATTGCAACAAATCTACGATCGGCAGCCTTCAGTCTCTACAGTAACCTTATATTGGACTCATATTAGACTGTTGTATTGCACTCTTTTGAATTGTACACTGATTAGTTTGTAATCGAATGTACAAAATAGTAATTTAAAAATGTGATAAGTGGACATGTGGTTAGTGGCAATGGGTTGTGTTCCCCCCGAAATACATTCTTTTGAAGTTGGAATTGTCACAAAAACCCGAGATTTTTAAATATGTACTGTAATATATACAGTATATTCTAGTGTTGATAAGTCACAAGTAAATTAATTTTGTCTGCATACCCTACGCCGAAAATATTGGGCCGATCTCAACTTTTTCGGCGCGCGGATGGCAGACAACGCAGATTTTACCCAGAGTTCAGTGCTGTTTGTTGATTTTTTCGCTGGTCGAGAGAACGACCATAACCAACCGAGTGTAGTGTTTTAACCCCTTCAGTGTCAGGTTTTCTTCTTACTGTGTTTGCTAAAAATATTAAAAATTTTTAAACAAATTAAACATAAATATATGCTTTAGGTAATAAAAATTGTCTTTAAAATTAAAAAAAAAAAATATGTATATAATTTTTTAATTTTTAAAAATTTATTTATTTATTTATTTATTATTATTATTTTTTTTTTTTTTTGCTGATCTACAGCTCGAGATATCTCGGGCAAATGTCTTAAGGGGTGTTCAGTGTATGTTTGTCGTAATATTATTTCAGGGGAGTCTCGCTTAAATTTCCGCCGACGTTTGGTTACAAAAAATATTTAGTTGACATGACTTGTCCAATATCTTTGTGCAGAAATATACCCAATAATATCTGATACTGCTATCAACAAAATTTCGCATAAATATTTTTACGGTTTTGGTTCAAACGAATGGTGCTTGTTGCGCATGTCGCATATGTGAAGAAAGTTCTACCAGCGAGTTAAATGTTTCCGTTATTAAATTTGACCTGCTACAATGTTATTTTTGTACGAGAGAAATAGTTAGGCGTGGTATACAACATTGTATTTTCGAGCTCGTTAACTGTACTAGTCAGCGATTTTAGCAGTTATTTGAATCTGTATCTATGTAGTACTGAAAATTCTGGAATGTGTGTGCTCAAGGCATATCATTTCCAATAGTTAACGTCACGATTACGTTTTTATAAGTGAACAGTAGGCCTATTAAAAACCATAACTTCGTGTGCCTTGGGCCATGGTTCACTGTGGGGTTAGAAGTAAAGAATAACATTTCATAAGCCTGTTATAAGATTAAGACAGCCTTCCTCCAACTGGGATGCTGTCCTGTGACAGGATATCTCTTCCCTTAATTTGTCTTGGCCTGGCCTCCCATTTCAGTCAGCCTATTACTAGCTTACTCACCATCTCTCTAATTCCCTTCACCTTACAACAACCTATTTATTTCATTCCACTCTTTTACAGTTCTGTTTACAACGGTGTTTTTTCCTTCTCTCTTTTCTCTTTACAATCCTCAGAAACTTCCATTCATGATCCCCTCTTCCTCAATAAAGTTCTCCTAGACTAGAACCTTGTTTCCCAGTAATGCCAACTCTCTTATACCTCTCACCACCTTGAACATTCTCACTAATATCTCCACCTTCTTCATCCCCTGCAGTGTGCCCCATTTCAGTGTCTTCACCATTACTGATGGTCCGTAACCTTCCTCTCCCTCCCCACGTATTCCTTGTCCACCAACGATTGAGAACAAATCTAACTGTCCTTCTGTACACCCTCATCTCCACTCCCAAGTACGGGCCCCAGATTGCCGCTGCATACATATTATAGGCTCTTTTCTTGATCTCCCTATTTGCGTACCTTAGTATCCCTTATTTTCTAATCCTTACTCCAAAAATTAAAGTACATAATCTTTCAGCAATAAAAAGGCACTTCATCTCATCCCTAATATATTTTAGGACATAAAAGAATTCAGATGTGTCTTATGTACAGGGAACAGGTAACAACCCAGAAGGGATGTTATTAGGTGATCTTACAGTTGTTGTCATTTTTAAGTAACCAGAGCAAATTGTACAATGCTAGATGATCTCACACCAGTAGTAGAAGTCAAAACCAGAAATACTAATGCTAGACTTCAAATCACCCGCAATGGCTCATTGCACTGAAAGTACTACAAATGCCTATCAACCTAAGTTATTTCAAATAACTGCTGAAAACAAAGCAGTGTCCGTATATCTGTACAGCCCAGAAATTACACAATATTTATATATTTTTTATTTTATCACACAGCTAACCCAGCCAGCACGAGTTGTCCTTATGGACATCCAAATTTGATCTTCAAAGGGCGACAGGGATATTGGGTTCGCAGGGGTTCCAAAAACACGGGAATTGTAAATCAGTTTGTCTGGGCCTGGAATCGAACTTGGATCCTACCGACTGCGAGTATAGCATGTTAACCACCAGCGCCACCTGTCACGGTCTGAGGTGAAGAAAGTAGTTCGGTTCAATATCGCTTAGTTTTTAAAATAAAATATATTAATAAATAATTTTCCCGAACAACTTGGCTCGCTTGTCGAGCAGCCGGTCGATTCACCCCGGCCTTCTCCCACCTACATTGCGACTTTGCCAGTAGGCTGGAAACACGTAATGGCTTTAATTTCACTTCGTTTACCCAAGTAACCTGTGAAATGACAGTTTTTGTTTGAACTCTGCTTGTTTCTCGTTGACTTGTTTTTAGATCGACAGTTGGGTAACGTAGCTACGGCCTGTTCACTTCATAGCAAGACCATTTGAAGCCCTAGTTATTGTTTCCCATTTCAAATAATTACGCAGTAAACACAGTGGATATATTTTACCTATTTAAAAGACAATGCTTGTGATCACGGTACCTTAAATATTTTACCCTTTTTTTTTAACTCTTTAGTGCCGAATTCAGAAAATATATGTTAATGGTATTTGGGATATTTATAAATAAGAAAATACAAAAATATATTTTATACACTTAAAATTCTAAATCAGGGGGGAGGGGCATTTGCCCCCTCCCCACTGCGGCGCCCTTAATGACGCCCCTGTGTCACTTAGGTTATGCCCCTAATGCTCTTACTCTTGAACAGGAGTTGTGAGGGTAAGTTGTCTGTTAGAGAGCTTAGTAAATCCTTACTGTTTCATGTATGATTATTTTGATAAAACAACTGAAATGTGATAGAGAGAAGTATTATTATTTAGTGTCTAACGGTAAACAATTGTACCCATATCTATTAAGTTCCGTTAAATTTGAATAAAATAAAATAAGAAATTTCAGATTGGAACGTATTAATTCCTAAAACTTTACCTATATTACCTCGTGCACTTGTGAATCCCGAGGAGCAAAACGAGAGGCCGAATGGAACAAAGCTTATCTAATCTCTCCGTTTTGAAGCTAGAAAACCCCCAAAAAGTTTGACACCAATATAGTTACATCTACGTGTGTCTACTACGTACAGAGTGACGGTGTCTGTTAATTTCGCGTGGTGAATACATATGACAAAGTAAAACGAAAACGTTTTTTTCAATTCTGCCGTAAAATGAATAACGATGGGAGTAATGCTACCCTGAATTTCGACTGTATAATGTCATTTCTTTGAAGAATACCAATAAACGTCTTGGTTTTTCATTGCCTTGACTATATTTAGACTGTTGCTGCTTAACAAATGTAATTAATTTATATTTTAAAAAGTTACAGCAATTTATACAGCAGATTTTTTTTCAAGCTGGTGTTATCCCCAATATAATGTACACACACGCACTCACACACATATATGAACACACACGTTCACACGAGATAGGCAGATCTAGTAAGTGCCTAACTTCAAGCCTCGAGCGCTCTTAAGATATTAGGGGAGCGTGGTGCAGTGCGGTAGGAGTGGTAGAAAGCAAGGACAACAGGAGAAACGGGAGTGTCCCGAGTAAATCACTCGGCTCATGGCAAGTGGCAACGTCTGCCGTGTTTCCCATCGCGAAAATCGTATGCGACATCATCGCTATTCGAACCTGGCATCAACGTGGAGGGATGCGCGATACACCTTTGTAATTTTGGCGGACAATTTTCGTTATTTCAGTTCCACCATGGGAACAGAGTGTCATGCATGTGAATTAAGGGTTTCAAGCCCTCCCTGGCTTTAAACAAACATTTGTCAGGCCACTGCTGCGCTAGGGATGGAGAAAAATGCCGATAAACTATAACAATTAGATTTAATTGTTTCTGGATACATCGACAGGAAAGAATATCTTGCGGGTTCAGTGACCTTCATTGTAGGTACTATGCATACTCAAGCCCCGTGTATTCGTTCATTGTCTGTTGTTCCACTGAGTAGCAGTTAGTGGACAAATAGTCGTGGTTTGAGTATGCACAGAACAGTGGATTCTAACATGAAGGTTCGTCAACTCGCGAATTATTTATTCCCCTATAGATCGCTATCGAAAACCTATAATTTTCCTTATCCATAATTGTTCAAACTACAAAAGAACTCATTTGTTAAGATTCCTTAATTTAATATTTTTAGTAAGCTCTATTTTTAACCTGAAAATTGGAAAGAATTTTTAAGAAGTTGTTTTATACATTGTAAATATTAAATTTATTAATTTCCTCTTTACTGTATACTCGTAGTCGTATATAAAATATTGAAAAGATACATCAAAGACCAATATCGAACTAGATGAAAATGGTATTACATTAGACTCGCATTCTGGGAGACCCGGGTTAGATTTCTGGCTCCGGCCACACTGTTTTCAGTTTACCAAAAAAATCGCTTCAGCCAAATGCTGCTTCCTTAAGGGGGCACTTGACGGAAAAATTTTATCGTTTCAAATTTTTTATATTTGTACGAGATAAGATTTCTTTTGTAAACAAACATTTTGACTATATTTTATTGCAATGAATATTTTTTTGCTTGCCTAGTTTTTATATAACGGCATGTCCAAGACCAAATTTGCACAAAACTGATCCATGCTTTACAGGAAAACCAAGTGATTTTCCGAACTGAAAAAAATTCAGACTGAATAACGAAGTTGCAGGCTACAATGTATCTTATACAAAAATTAAAAAAGTGAAAAAAAAATAATGTTAAAAAAATTCTGAAATTTGAAATTAAAATTTAAAAACTCAAGAATTTTTTAAACATTCGAAAATACTTTATTTTTTATTATTGTATAGGAGACCTTGTAGCCTACAACCTAGTTATTCAGCATGCATTTTTTTTTAGTTCGGTAAGTCAGTTGGTTTTCATGTAAAGCATAAAACTGTTTTATGCAAATTTGTACCTTGACGTGCCATTATATAAACATTTTTTTTCATTGCATTAAAAAGTAGTCACAATGTATGTCTATAAAGCAAACCTTATCTCATACTAATATAAAAAAATTAAAACAATAAAAGATTTCCGTCAAGTTCACGTGGCAAAAATTCATAATTTTATATTCGTAAGACATAGTGTTCGTTTTATAGACGTTACTTGAGACTACATTTTCCGCTTCTAAAATGTTTTTATCTCTAACAGTTTTTCCATAGCGACATGCTAAATCAGAATTCGCAAGTTGCGGGAACATAGTAACAACAAAAACCAAGTGTCTTATTCGAATTAAATAATTTACACTGTAATGAGATATTATGGGCTGCATGCTAAAATATTTAAACACCTACAACGAGATTCCTTTTTTAAACAAATCTGTAAATGATGACAAATTGCTTAATTTACGGCAATTAAAAAAATACAAAATGACTGTTGTGAGTTTTTAAATATTTCAGCATATTACCCATAATATCTCATTTCAGTGTAAATTATTTCATTCGAGTAAGACACTTGGTTCTTATTATTACTATGTTCCCGTAACTTGCAAATTCTGACTTTGTCATGTCACTGTGGGAAAACTACGAGAGTTAAAAAATTGTTACAAGTGGAAAATGTAGCCACGTGTAACGTCTATAAAGCGATCCCTATGCCGTGCAAACATAAAATTATGAATTTTTGCCACGAGAACGCCCTTAAGGGGATTCAAGTGGTAAAAGTCATAATTTTATATTTGTATGAAATAGAGTTAGTTTTGTAGACATTATTTAAGAGTACATTTATCTCTAACGAAAAAAAATTAGCTCAGCCAGTTTTCTCGTAATGGCACTTCAAAGTCAAAATTTGCATATTTTTACTTCATACAAAACTTGAAAACCGGTAAATATCTTGAAATGCAAAAAATTACATTAAAACTACACGTAACTGTCTACTGCTTGAAGCATATAACAACCAATTATAAAATATTTTTGTGTTTAAAATAAATTTCTAGAAATAACAAAAAAAATTTCAAATTTTGAAATTTTTTATTTAACATAAAAATGTTTTGTAATGGGTCTTATATGCTACAAGCCATAGGCAGTGACACGTAGTTTTGATGTGATTTTTTTTCATTTAATTATGTTAACTGGTTTTCAAGTTTTGTATGAAGTAAAAATGTGCAAATTTTGACTTTGAAGTGCCATTACGGGAAAACTGGCTGAGCAAATTTTTTTTTTTTTCGTTAGAGGTAAATGTTCTCTCAAGTAGTGTGTACAAAACTAACACTATTTCATACAAACATAGAATTGTAATTTTTCACCACTTGAACAACCTTAATGTAGCCGCCTGGTGAACGGTGTGTTCGTGAGTGTGAGACGAAAATCGACGAGGTGCCACAAACGACGCCGGCAGGCACAATTTGTGGTTTGTGATAGTTTAAAGTGTGTTTTCTTTTTCGTATGTAAACATTGTGGATGCTCGTTTATTGGTCTCTGAGTGAAAAAAAAAGATGCTCCGAACACGCTGAACGCGGTTCGAACTTCAGCTAGGCGGCCGCCTTAACATAGGATATGGCCGATTACTCTTCTGCAAGTTCCTGGCTTTGTGTAAAGTTGCGTGGAACCGTCTATAACGACCTATTAGTCGATGAGATGTACAACCGACTTACTCTCCTTGCTCGAAAATCATTATTTTTTATAATGTTATATATTACAAAATAATATTTAAATTTTTTTAAAATATTTCTCCCGGGTATTAACAACTACGCCGCGCCCACGTTTCTCGGCGGCGAGGGGCGTGTGGGTGCTTGGTGAAGTAGGGGGAGAGGGGGAGAGCGTGACGTCACGGCTGGGGCGGAGCTAGCGCGGCGCGCGGGCGGCGGTGCAACATACATACACCCGGGAAGGCCCGGAGCAACCTGTTGTCAGTAGCAACGCGACAGCGGTGCGGTGCGGTTGCTCGTAGGATCTCGTACGTACTGTGTGCTCGACGTGACGTGATATGACAGCGTGTGTGCTGGGCGTGTGAGCGGGGAGCAGTCGATCAACCCCTCCCCCACATCGACGCAGCCACTGTCTCCAGGTAAACATCCCCCCAACCTTTAATTTGTTTACAATCGTTGGTGTGTGTAGACCCTTCACTGAATCCTGGTTTAATAAAAGACGCATAATATTACCCGCCTGTAAAAAAAAAAAAAAACCAGCAGTTAGTTATTTTTTAAATGTTTATTTTTAATTATATTTGTGTGGCTTGCAATTCGAAAATGTTTCTTTTTTATTTAATTTTTAATGAATTTTTTTACGAGCTAACAAACAGCTCCACGACCTTGAAAGAGGTACAAAGGGGAAAATGAGAACTGAATTGACCAAGGCCTGTTTTGTTTTAAAGAACCCTTCACGGATGGTCAGAGCCGGGATTCGAACCCTAGTTCCCTTGAATGCGAGGCGAGTGTTTTACCACGTCTTTTTCACCTCCTTGGGCCGCGGTGGCCGAGTGGTCAGACCACTCGCCTCCCACCAAGGCGATCCGGCTTCGATTCCCGGCGGGTTGGTCCCCAGATTTTCACACGTGGGAATCGTGCCGGACGATGCCGTTGGAGGGCGGGTTTTATAGGGGAACTCCCGTTTCCCCCGCCCTTTCATTCCGCTGCTGCTCCATACTCACCTCGTGTCACCCCTCACCAACGCTAAAGACCTCGATATTAAGCGCTGACCAAGATCTTTCACTCTCACTCATTTTCCACCTCCTACACTACGTGTTTATAAAACTGTGACTTTTTGTTTATGTTTGATTACGAGGACCGTTAGTACATATGACAAAAACTGGAACTGAGAAACTGGGAAAACAATTATTTTTCTTAGTCGTACAAGACTTACATCTTGCTAAGTTGACAAACGCAAAATTCTTTACTTGAGAGCGTTGCAGTCTCGCGGTTTTTATAAACCTGGACTAAAACGAGCACATTTTAAAGGTGTTGGAAAAAATCTGAACTTTACACTTGTGGCAAACATTTCTTAACTTTTAGGCACTAAATAAACTATAATAATTTACCGCAAATAAAAAAAATAGAGCCCTCTGTTTACTCATACGCGCATGTCAAAGTCGTAATTAAATTTCTTTTCTGATCGTGTGAATAGGAAACACTGTGCTAATAAAAATAAAGTAAGTCACAGTAGAGTAAAATAATTCAGCTGCGTGTTATTACACACAGAAAGGGTTTTTGTTATTTTTATCTGTGGAGATATTAAAAAAATTTTGGAAAAAAAAAAAAAAAAAAAAAAAAAAAAAAAAAAAACGTTATTTTATGTCTATTAACGTTTTAGGATATTTTTTTTTTTTACTTTACGAACATAAATAAATAAAGCCGCGACTTTTACATGCACTTACACGTAAAGTTTGACATATAGGCTTACATATTATTTTCGGTAATCGACAAGCTTTCTTTTAATGTCTACGAAATATCAGCAGTGTTGGGTTCAAATAGCTACAAACTTATGAATTTTTTCTTTTGAATAACACGAATTTTGCTTTTAAAAAAACACAAACACATAGGCTACTAGTGTTTGAGGCTTTAGCATTTTTAGAAGGGAGTTAGCGTAGTGACTGACACACGCCTCCCGCCAAGGTGCACCGGGTTCGAATCCCGGCAGGGTCGGACTCCGATTAACTGCATATGGGTTTAGTGGTGATGCTGGTTGGCGGGTTTTCTCTGGGTACTCCCTTTTTAACGTCCTTCACATTGTGTCGCTGTGGCCTCACGTAATGTCATCCTTCATGGGTTCGGTATATATTTCCGTGATGGGGGAGGGGGTGAATATTATGTCTGATAAATCGCGTGACGTGGGGCCCTAGGATCTCCTTCCCCATACGCTATTTTTTTTTTTCGAGATACCGGATGCTGTGAAACGCAGTGGTAAAGCTCCAGACATAGTTTCATTCAACCAGTCGCATTAATAAAAGTAGTTTACTCTTACATCCAAAAATTTATTTTATATCAGTTTACCGTCTTTAGATTAATGGTGTAAAATGAGTCTTAAAGAAAAAAGTGCCCTGACCTAGCGTGGACACGTTTCATGGATATCAACGCATGACGACACGTGGTGTGTGCGCCTACGTACTATGCAACCTGTCCTACATGCGTGGTAGCGGAACTGTGTTCTCCAGGCGCTGTACGTCACAAAGTTGAACACAAAAAAGGACGCGAGAATAAGTGGCGAAGCGTAGAGATGTTCCAAGTGAAGCTGTGTTTAGCAGTTAAGGCGCCCGCCTGGTGGCCGTGTGTTTGTGTGAGTGAGGCACGGCGCCAAGGACGATGTTGACCGGCTCATCTGGTGCGGTATTGCCCCTACCGTAAGACACTGCAACGGCGTGCAGTGGTATCGTAGAACAAAAGTCCAATATACCTCTCTATTGTAGTTTCACATGAATCCCTTCAGTAGTTGTTTGGATATAATAGATTGAAAAAGTCGTTTTTAGCCATTTTGAGGTGCACTGGAATTGTCTTTCTAATTACCGTGATGTTTTAAAACTACTATTCCGAGGTCGTTTAAAGAATGTTCTTTTCGTAAATTCTAACATTAGAAACACGTTTAGTAGTCTCTTAGACAACAGCGTTCTGCTAGCACGCTGCAACGCCGGTTACAAGGCAAGCAGGCGGGTGCCTTAATAGAGAGAGAAAAAAAGATTTGCGGGTTCTTTGACGCGTAGGCTAGCCGCCAACATTACATACTTACTTAAGCAGACACTAGCTGTCCTATGGCTACTCAAATGATAGGGGCTAAATTTAGTTACTTCTTTATTTTTAGCTCGACGTCCTTCAAAAGGTGCTAGATTAGTCAAGCGACACTTGCGAAAGTTACACAAACGTATAGTTGTTGGAATTCTAGCTGTTGTCCATAAGAAAATGCAAATTTTCTGGTCCCTTGCAATTACTCCTACTTAACTTTGAACGGGCCGCGGTTGGCGCAGTGACTAGCACACACGCCTCACACGAAGGCGTATGGGAATCGTGCTGGACGATGCCGCTGGTCAGCGGGTTTTCTCGGTGATATCCCATTTCCACTACCCCTTCAGTCCTGCGCTACTCCATACACCATAACACCGAAATTTCACTTCTCTTCTTTGATTTTCTGTGGAACCATTTGACTGACTCTCTTCAACTAGTAACGCACAAGAGACGAGGTACTAATTCTCCAGCAACACGGCCTCAGTAATAAGAAAATACACTAACTGATTGATTGCTACAAGCCAGGAAACGTCACGTGCTAATTATGTATATTATTGTCTAAAATCGCATCCCTTGTAAAGGGACCTACCTCCACCATTGGTAAACTTCTCTGGCAATGATTGTATCGGTTTTTTTTTTAATTATTATAAGCACACACTGACCGTGTCTGGAATTTCGGCGTTGAGTTTCCTAACATCACGTACATTAAATTTACTCAAAATATTTTTTGATTAAAATTTTTCATGTACATTAAAGTCGCCACGATTTTGACATCTCGTTAGCCCATACAGAGAACATCTGTAGAAACAATGTCTGTTTGATCGTCAGGATATGTTTCAATCACGCCACGAAGTCCGTCTGTTGGAAACATACTTAGTTACCGTCTACGCAGGTTCGTGTGGTTGGCATAATTGACTCAATCGTATTTTGTAGTTCGCCACTTTGAGCTTGACTAGCTGCACTTAAAGTTTTAAACGGAAGATCGTTTATGCACTTTCAATCCAGTAAGTTTCAAAAGAATTTCGCTCAGCACTTAAAACACGATGAATAGCTCTGTGTGATGAATAGCTGTCGCCGTAATCAATTATGCTGCTTAATGGAAAATACAAAAAAAACGTGTTTACAGTGAACAAGAAACACTTTCATAGACTAAAAGATGTTGGGAAGTATTATCAAAAATGTAAAATACCCACAGTCCTTAGTAAATATTTTCTGCCAACTATGTAAGCGAATAATCTGTTAATATTACGCTTTCATTTACGTTATGTCTCTAGCCGCAATGAGAGAATGAATATGTTTGCTCGTAAGGTTGGCAAAGACTGTTCTTTAGAACAACTCTCTGTTTATTTTTCTGTGCTGTCTTTGAAAAACTTGATAATTTCTATTCATGTGTATAGCTTCAAAGTACTACGCTGTATAAATGTTATTTCCCAAGCACAACTCCCAAAATAGACAAAAATTTAATCCCTGAAATGTTTGTTCTCAACTTTACTTCTTGTAAGAAAAATCACGCAAAATTTTTCGATGAGAGAGGTAAATTATTATTATTGGAAGATAGACATTGAACGTTACCTTTAAGGTGTCCGCCTGCCTAGGCCGCCGAGCTGCGTACAAAGCTTCGACCGTTACAAGAATATTTGAAAACTACTCGATAACCGGTTGGATTCGCGTTATGTAGAACCGAAAATTCTTCGAAAACACATTTTACCCTGTTCACCCGCCTTAGGGGTCGATTCTATAACAAATACTTTACTAGAGCTTACCAACGCCCGTAGGGGAATGCACAGTTGAAATTTCCAGTGGTTCGAGAATGTGGTTTGATCAGTCAGTCAGTCATTGAGGCTTCTTGTATATAGAAATGCAATAAAACGATAAAGAGATACTGCGTGTCCCTCCGGTACTACAAATGTCCTGTGACGGAAATTTGTTTCTTAAAAATGACAGTAAACTCTCGATTTGACTATTTTTCTCTTAAAAACGAACACAGCAGAAAGAAATTACGATTTTTTACACGAATACTTTATTAGAAAGAAGCTGTTCATGCATACATAATATTCAACATTGTTGAAATTCATCCTTTAAGGAAGGCTGATGCCTCCGATATGGCAATCCTGGAAATGAGGGTCACGTTACCAGAACTTTGCTTTCTACCATGACAAATGATTTCTTGATTTGTCTGTGTTGTTATAATTGAGAGTTCTTACAGCGATGGAGGTCCCAAGTTAGATTAAGGTCAATCAATATTGCTGAGTTATTTATCTACATACTCCTTGAAGCCATTCACTACACTAATATCTAAACAGCCTTTTGTAGTATACAGATATTTATTTTCAGAACCAAATATCTCTGCAATAAATCAATCCCCCATCACTCTTATATAATCCTGCTTTTAAGGGGGAGTGTTAGACAATTTTATTGAATTCGCAGTTTTTGAGTCATTACACTAACAAATTGTATTATAAAATATTTATCTTCAACAAATCGTAGAATATATTCTTAATAATTTGCTTGACATAAATAATAGCGGAATCTTTCACTTTTTGTCATGCAGAATCATTGCAAGAGAATTTTAGATTAATTTTCAAGATTTCTCTTGCAATGATTCTGCATGACAAATTAAAATGAAAGATTCCATTAATATTTATGTCAAGCAGTTTAGCAAGAATATATCCTGCGCTTTGTCGAAGAGAAAATTTTCATAACACAATTTGAATAAATGTTACGGCTCAAAAACTTAAAATACAATACATTTGTCTAATACTTCCCCTTATCATTCGCATCTCTAATCAGAACACAACTAATCTCTACTTAACCTGTCCACAGGTTCTGCACTGCGCACTATCGCCCTCTTACACTGCCGCAGGCCTCCTGTAAAATGTTCTTCACCACGCCACAGTCATTATTCGTTCCCGATGTCACACTTGTCTTCGGCAGTCGTTGTCACCGACGTCGCTTGCACGCTCGCGTAGCTCAACTCGGAACTGAAGCCTCGCAAGCTAGCGGAAACTTGCTCTTAAATAGCTGCGAGGCAATAACTGGAGATCTCCTTGACCTTGGGACTGGTACAAAACTTCACATCCTGTCTTATAACACCCCCCCCCCCCCGCCCTGGACAAGGAGAGAGTCGGCAACCGCTGATTAACTTTCTGTGGCGTTCAAAGTATCTGTCGCCCAGCTCGTAACAGTAAGTAGGCAGAAAGGCGAATCAAGGAAAAATCAGTGCTGTGGTAGAGAGCAGAATTCAAGTAACATGACTAGAGGCATTGGTTTTAGGCGACGAGAAAATTTTTTTACCTACTTTTATCAATACCTTACGTGCACAACTGTAGCTCCGCTTCATGGTCAATGATTGTATTAGTACTTTTATAGTTAAATCCCAGACTGGACTGAACTTGCACTGGATTCAACATGAAGCGAACCTAAATGAAGGTGGACTGAAATGCGTTTATAGAATAATTATTCGACCCACATTGGCATGTAAACATGGGTTGAATCCGTGTCTAGAGATATCTCTCTGCGAAACATTGAACTACTGAACAAATGAGTGTCAAAAAAGCAATATGCTAATATTCGTTTGAATTTATTCATTAGAATATTTATTTTGATTTATTCGGCACTTCCCAGTATTTATTAGAATATTAAACAGTTTTATTTTGCTAGCCCAGGACGATTCTAACCTATTTCATAACCAAAGAAACGATGCAATATGGCGATCCCTTCGTCTTCTTCTAGTTTAGTCCGATGGGTGTTTAAAGTAAACATTTCAATCCAGATAGTACACTCCAGTCCACCTCGCCGACCGAGCTGGATTACTCACTCCACTCCTACTTCAGTCCGGTAGGAAGGTGTCTAAAGTAAAATTTGAATCAAGATTCCTCAGATCACTCCTAGTTCAACTCGAATTGAGATGTTCCTCTAAACGTAGTACATGTTTTTAATGCTCATAGTCTTTGGGATCCACACGCAAACCCCAGACTGTTTAGTCGAAATAACGTTACTCTCATTGGCACAAACCTATGAGGACGTTTATGCACAAAAACCTGCTGCCGATAACAACCAAGCAAGGCTGCAGGCTTGCAAGTAAGGCACTGAAACAATTTGGTGCAAAATTTTTCACCAATAATCAGTAACACGACGCTTGTTTACAGTGTTGCCACATCGACTATCACGGCACTAGCCAGGAGAAATTCCGGGAAGTTATTCGCCAGACAGCAGTCGCAGACACACACGGCACGAGGACATGGCCAACAGGTAGTAATCTACAGAAGGCAGTAACCACTCACGCAAATGATCCATGTATAGAGCCCCGTGCAACTTATAATCGGCCGAGAACACTCACACGAAAGACAATGATTTGCCATTTCGTTTCTGTATGCCTTGCTGTTCTGTAGCTACTTCGAACATTAGTTCTTGTATTTCTGTGTTCTGCAGTGGTTAGATATTTGTACAGTATGGCCAAGAATAATATACAGCGAAAATGTATTTCTTTTAAATTTTTTTTGTAAACAACCGTAATGAGTGAGAATACAATGAAAAACATTAACAAAAAGAAGCAATAATCACACAGCATGCTCGAGATAAGAACCTACCAGCATTGCAGTATGACAAAATACCTGTACGCAAGCTACCATTACCGTCTTTAGTGATGGCACGGCCTTCGATGAGGCAACCCTGTAAACAAGGGTCAGTCACATTATTACATCTTTGCGCTCTAACATGGTTGTGGTTATCACCGACTTGTCAGTACGCAGAAGATACAGAAGAACCAGTAGCGGCTCGAGGGTTGTTGCCAGGTAGGGCTGCAGTTGCCAAGAGCTGTACAGGGTTGTACACTGGTTGACTCTACAGCCACTGACACGCTGATGTGAAGGTGCCACTTGCTACTGAGTGATTACTAAAGATATAGTAGCCGGCAAATATTTCATGGTCGTTGGTCTACGGTGCGTTCATCAAGAGTGTACAGTTCCGACTATCTGCAGCCCCACCTGGCAACAACCCACGAGCCGCCACTGAGAAGAACCTTTACATGGAAGACTGCGAGGTAGCAGTAACAAGACCCTTAATTGCAGGGTTGCCACGAGGAACGCCGCGGCCATTCACTAGAGACGGCTGTGACGCTACGCTCGCCACACAGCGTTTTCGGGTTTAAAGATATATTCATATTCTGTTTGGAGGTAGGGGTAAATCGCAAGAATCTTTCGTGCAACCGTATTTTGCAAAACATTGTATTGACCTATGTCTTGCATGATTAAAAGACGGTTATGTAGATGTTTAAATATGAATCACAGATGTTCACTAGTGGTGTACAGTATTATCATTGGCCCAGTCGGTTGGGAACACGCCAAATCGAAAAAATAATTCATATATGGACACGATAAGTTGAAGCCTAGCAAACAGTGAAGTTTCCCCGTGATAAATCAGTGTTCCTTAATTTTTGATCGCAGTGTACTCCAGTGGCGAAGCGTTGCTGTGCTCCAAGGCGTGCGGTATTAGCAGCGACTGTACGCTTTGAGCAGTTGTGTTGTTGCAGAGACCAAGGTGTATAAATTATAAGATAATTCCTACCTTGCCTCCTGTACGCTACTGGCTGTGGAGTGTTCCTGACCATACAAGTCAAATGGTTCTTTAGACAACTCAGTGTTGTGTATAGTCATTGCTGGTCACCGCACACCTTGGAACACTCCACGCGACGACCCTGGTGTACACGTTAGCAGAATGGTAATATATTTGGCAACACTGAATAGAGTATATATCTCCCACAGTTTCTCAGAGTAGGTCATCAGGCAGCTGTGGCAGGTTGCTAGAGGGAGGTTACTGACGTAACCACGGCAACCCCTCGTAATGTGCCCTTTCTCCCGTCTATACACGTGTCAGTTTTTGCTGATGCTGCCTCCCGGCCAGGCGAACACAGAGCGCGTTTTCCCTTTCGCCCGCTTACATCGTTACTACCCTCTTCTCTAGAGCAGGATGCCACGACCTTGGAGAGACGTGTTGGCACCTGTATATATCGCATGAGAAGCTAACCTCATTTACATCGACCGACGTGGCGCAGTTCCATCTCCGGTCCGGCTATCCTGATTTAAATTTCTCGACATTTTTTGGAATCCCTATAGGCGCAAAAACGTGTCCTTAAGGGGATTGTGTATGCTTAGAGATGATGGTTTATAGCGGGAAAAGTTGACTGTTTGCTGGATTCCTACACACGTTCAGCTAACCAAAAGATTACTGGCTTTTCTTCTGTATACGTGGAGCTGTTACCCTATTTGACTGGACCAATAAGAATCCCGCTATTGTAATAGTTGATGCTTGTTATTGGTCAGCAGACAGCTACGTTGTGGCAGACGTACATCACCCAATTATATATATAGTACAAGAAACTCAGCGTTTTCAAGGCATGTTGGCACAAAACATTTTCGTGGTATACCATCCTCTCTATGCATGCTACGTATTTTAATTTTAAATTTAGTTTACGTTTAATTTATCAACATAATTTAAATTGGGTGTGTATTTCTAATTTTTAAATTATTTTGTTCAGATTAGGCTTCCTAGAACATATTTTATGGCATCTTCTGAAAGTAAAGCATCAAAAGTAATGCGTTTGTTCTTATGGTAACCAAGAAGTTGTGTACTAGTTTTATATTGAAGTATGTGTAAAGCCACGATTTTGTGGCGAGAACGTTTTAGGACTTATTGGTTTAAATGCCTTATGTGCACATTTGTATCTCTTCCTCATGGTCGGTGAATAGATCTATTAACTATCACTTATCTTGGGATTATATTGCAAATCACAGACGCATGGTGTCACAATAACCTTCTTCCTATTGTTGCAGTGAAAGGAGAGTCGTGTTTGAACAAAGACACGCTGACAGTAACAATGAAGCACAGCTGCAGATGTGCACGTAAGGCATTGAAACAAAGTGGTGCAGAAATATTTTTGCGACAAACATGTGGCTCTAGGTAAACTGAATAAAATTTCGAACGATTTTCTCGTGGACTATAAAATAGTTTTGTAAAAATAAAATGAAAAAAAAAAAAATCGTTTTAGAACATTGTTTAATTTTAGACAAAGTCATAAAATGAAACTTTCATTTTCTTAAATTCCCTTCCTTATCGATTATGACAAGAAATAAAACACGTGTTCTGTAGCGGGAGTGTGCGGGAACTTCTAAAATCCTCACAAATACCTCATGAAAGCAGTTGCAACTACCAACATTGTTGTCAGGACATGTAAATTCCAGGAGGTAACCTCACTATCCACTCTATCAGACACCATATGCAGTTTTAACACATTTTCAGTTTTCCCTGCACCAATGCCCTAGTTTTGTTTTTTATCCAATTAACCATAGTACAATGGGCCTTAAGACATAGATTATTACTTCCTCGTTTCCTGCCTGTATCAAGTAATGATTCTATATGTAATGCCGTTGCAGTCGACTACTGTTAAGTTGTACATTTATACCTACAACTATACAGGTTGAATTAAAAAACCCCGGCAAATTCCGGCAGGCTATTCTTTGTTATAAATAAAGCGGTACGTTCAACTCTTACGAAAATAAAAGGGATGGCCACCCATAAATTGCTGACAATTTTTTTAATGTTAGGATAATATGGCATTTAAAAGTGAATTATTAAGTAATGTAACCTTAGTACATTTGCCGGCTCCATTAACTTGTTCCCCCGACAATCGTAGATTTAATTCAAAGTGTTTCGTCGTTTTGTGCTGCAAACCAAAAGTTTTGTGCGTAATTCCTTTGGAAGTTACTGGCCTTTCAATTAGGGGGGAACAAGTTAATGACTCTCCCCCTACATAAAAAAATTTCACTGAAAAATTTACACAGTATTGTACACGTTTTGTGCAGATTTGTGTGCCTAGTCCCGAGTTCTGTGCGCCGTTAGTATCCGGTACAGTACTCCTCAAATGTACCGTCACTGCAACACCTCTCCCCGCATACTCCAAATCTAAACAAAAATTTTCACACGTAATCTACTTGATTTGTGTGCATGGTCCTGAGTTTTGTGCGCCATCAGTATGAGGTACAGCACTCTTCAAATGGACCGTCACAAACAAAACCTCTTCCCGCATAACGCTGATCTAAACAGACATTTGTAGACGTAAACTGCACGTTTTGTGCTCATTTGTGCGCATGGTCCCGAGTTTTGTGTGCGTTTAGTATCCAGTACAGCACTCTTCAAAAATACCGTCACTGCAGCACCTCTATTCGCCTACGCCGATCTAAACAGAAATTTGCACAAGTAATCTACTAGTTTTGTGCTGATTTGTGCACCTGGTCCCGAGTTTTGTGTGCCTTTGTTATCAGGTACAGCACTCTTAAAATGTACCGTCACTGCAGCACCTCTCCCCGCAAAGTGTGTATAGGTACGCAGATTCCTGAAGGCTCACTTAACATAGTTTATTATGGCTCTCTCTACCGAGCTTCAGTCAGATCTATGGAGTAGACAGCTAACGAAACGCTGCGTAGGCAGGCAGGATTTCACGCGGTATATCGGGCTGAAGTCCTAGATCCTGTCATCATATATTGTGATAAGCCTGTAGCGCACTATGCTGCTGTTTGTTAAATTGATTTACCTTTATCAAGTTCAATCAAGGAGGGCTGGTCCTCGACATTTTTCAAGTGTAAAAATACAACATTTTGGCGTCCCAACCCTTTCTAAAAAAATTAAAAAAATGAAGGTTTCAGAAACAAAAATTTGCTGTTGGAATATTTTCGTTCACATTAAGTCATTATAGGATTATCAGTTATCTTATTCTTACATTCATTACTTTTTTTTAAAATAAATAATGATACTTGTTAAAATATTTTACAAACTTTCATTAATATACAAAAGGGGCCGCAGCGGACAAGTGGTCGGACACCTCACTTCCCTTCTATGCGATCCGGTTTCGATCCCGGATTTTACGCACGTAAGAAACGTGGCGGACGTTGCCGTTTTTCGGCGTGTTTTATGTGGGATCCCCGTTTCATCTACCTCTCTCATTCCGTCGCTGCTCCACACTCATATCACCATCACCTCAAACATTCCTCGGGTCGGAAAGGCGACAGAGATGTTTCGCTAGTCGAGAAGCCTGTTTAACCGTTACTCCGGCCTACGCTCATTCACAATGTTGCCCTACCCGAATGCGGGAACACGTTGTAGATTTTAATTTCATTTGTATGCACATACATCTAAAAATACAATTAAGTTATAGTTATTTAAAACGGTGGGACGTAAATTGTTGTTCCCCGGGGACTACTGGCCCGCGAGCCACATATCAGAATGTCATTAGTAGCACAGAATTATAAGCAATACAATTGGTTGGTTCCTGTTCAGGAACATAGCGTGGGGCATGAGTATGCAGGAAAGGATTGATATCCACAGCGTACAGTCAGACAACCTTTTATTCACTTCGCCTTACATTGCATAGACCTTTACATATCTTGCTTCTATCCCTGTACAATTTATCTCTAACATAGCGCATGATCTGCGCTTTAGAATGTTACGAAAAGTAGTGTTTTTATGTATAACTAATAAGAGTGCTCCTACTGCCTTTTGTATGAGAAAAGGAGACACACTTCAAACTGTCTCTGTCGTCTTAAAAAGACCATCCGCTTATATAAAAAATCACGATTGCTAGCTCTTTAAAAGTTGTAAAAATTGTTTTATTTGAAATTGCTGTAGCTGCAGCTGTAATAGTAAAACTAACCGATAGAGACCTGCGTTGGAGTTAAACATATACGTTCCACGAATTAAATAAAAGGGTTACCGCTTAAAATCCCATTCAAAAATATCTCTACAAAACACTGCACACTAGTTTAGTACTCTGCGCTTAGAGGCGTAGTTCAAGAAAACAAACAATTTTTACAACAATTAAAAACGTTCTAGGGTACAGCATGTGAAATTGAATGTTGTATTGAAATATGAATTGCTGTAAAAATAATGTCAGCCATTCAAGAACGACAAATCATTTCTGACAGTGATAAAACTACTACTACAGAACAGTGCAAGTATTTATTTAAACCATTCTATCTTGCCACGCAACTGCTGCCGTAGTAACGAAGTAGTCAGCCAACCTGTCTCGTACAGAATGTACGTTTATTCTTACGCGAACATTAACGTCAACAGTTGGTGGCATGTCTTCAAAACCTGTTGTAGTCAGAGTGTCTTCAAACCTGTATCCGCCCCTTTTGCGTACGAAATTGTACACCACAGTGCACGCTTAGGTGATGTCAGTTACCAAATAATTATATACGTTCAGAGGTCTGTGAAGTATTTCGTATTCATCCATGTTGCACTCACGGGATACACGTGACAAATGATCAGAATCTGGCGGCGCGGCGTGTACGGCCGCCATCCGTGCGAAGCAACTCGGCGGCGGCCAGTGGGCGGCGCGTCGCCAAGCGGCAAAAAAAAAAAAAATCGCGTGGCAAAACACCGCTCGTGTGGTGCGGGCCTTAACTAAGGCTTTCGGGCACGGTAAGGGCATTCCAGCCTACTAGGTTAACATTTGTAGATTTTCTTGGATGTTCGTTATACACTTCTTCCACTGCGAGTCCAAGAGCAAGCAATGTGTGACCCGATACACGCGGAGATTGTTACGCCGATAACCGATTCCTCTCGCGAACTGCTGTTACGTGAAGGTGTAGTATAGTGCAGACAGTCTGGCCAACAAACGAAGAATTCCGTTACGTGTCTAGCCATGTCCGAAACGAAGCTTTTAGATATCTAGTGTTTGGGAATTTAGAGTGGATAGATTCGAACGTTATGAAACAGTGCTGCGTGCGGCAAAATTGGAAGCTATATACTTAGCTTTGTTCAGGCGGGTTGCACCTTTTACAACTTCTACATCCAGAGGTGACTTGGGTGAAGTGGGTTTAGATGGTCAGAGACAAAAGGAGCAGAAAGTACGCATGGACGCCTGTGTAGTTGAGTGTGAATTGTTTTGTTTATTTTCTATGTTAGTGACATGGCAGTAAACGTAAATATTGCGAGATATTTTAATGCAGGAAAATGTAGATGCAGGTGATGAATCCGATAATGAACGTCCTGTCACAGAACCTATTGTAGTAAATATGTACAGTATTTTGCATGAATTACGAATTTGAATAAAATTAAATTTTCGTCCTATAACTAGGGATTGGAAAATTTCGCGAATGCAATGACCTGTAGGCTAAAAATCCATTATACTGTGCATACTCAAGCCCCGTCTATTCGTTCATTGTCTGCTGTTCCACTGAGTAGCAGCTAGTGGACTAATAGTCGGGGCTTGAGTATGCATATAATAGTTGATTCTAGCCTACAGGTAATTGAATCCGTGAAATTTTCCAGTCCCTACCTATAACCTTTACGCAGCTCATTTCATACGTCACATAACAGGTAGTTCTACAGGAAACGGAATCTCCATTATTAAATTAATTGTATTAGTTTTACGAGTTGATATAATTATATTCATAACAAGTAGTAACATAACCCACAAAACGTTACTAAAAATAGCAATACAAATAGCAATTTCATTTTTCACAACTGCCAGATGAAACTGAATACAGTTTTTATTATATAGCGGATGTCTGATTCAAAACTGGAAAGCCAACTTCTCAAAGCAACACAGCTACTTGTAACACGTTTCGAAAATAGCGCCGAATTCTGCTTTACAACTTATACACTTAAACTACTCCGCCTCGCAGAGGTGGTGTAGAAGATGTAGCTACCGGGTGTTTAAGTTGTAGTTACACCCGCCGCATGAACGCTTTGGTTGTAATAACCAAAACGTCACTTCCGGCAAGAAAAACTTGATGTTGCAGTTTGCGTGTAGAAGTTGTAAAAGTTTCAGCTAGCTGTAGACCGCCGAAACAAAGCTCTTGTTGATATTACGATGTCGTTTTTTATTACTATTTTTTACAATTGAATAAATTTTCTATTCGTTATTCTATATAAACTAATTAGCTGTTTCTTTCACATCCTCTATTACGAATTCTACGATAGTACTTATTTTGTTTTAGGGTTGATTTATTTAGAAGATACGATATTTATTTCTAAATTATAAAATTATTTGCTGCATACAAAATAACACAATGGGCTTTTAATTTACGTTATTACTGTTTTAATGGATACGTAGGCATATGTTTTTCGGCCTAAACAACACGTAAGTAAACAGCAGCCGACGAATTTATGGAAGTATTTGGGAATTTTGCATACTACTTCACCTCAGTAAATTTTACACCCTAAATCCCCAAATATTTACTGCACTAACCTGGTCACGTGGTTGTTTTAGTAACCTAAATAGTCGTTTCGGACACGGCCTTTGAGTTCAACTAAGGATAATCCTACTAGTACTACAGGTTAGAAAGATCAATGTTATAAGTTTGTCGCAGGGAAAGTTTCTGCCTCTAGAGCGCCGGTATCGGTAGTGCACCAAAATTATCAATCAAAGAGCATTCCTGAATTTTAAGTTACATTAAGTTGATAATTTAAAACGCGAAATCGGTTTCTTTTCTCTTTAAAATTAAGTTAAAATACTTTTATCATTTCCTAGTTTATTTAAATTTCAATTTACTATGGTTTCGTATTTATATGGTACATTAGCGATTGAAGCGAAACTAGTGGCAGAAATTTTCTCTGTGCCATACTCTCTTATAAGAAAACGTATTTTCTCTCTAACATATAGTAGAATTAACCTTAGTTGAACTGAACACTTCGTTTACATGTACAATGTCGCAGAAAATAAGTTGGCGTTATTCAAAATAAAATACAAGTCTACGTGTATTTTTATGCACTGGTTCTAATTTCATAAATTACTATTCTTAAATGATTTTGTTAGTGACATGGCAGTAGTTACGTTATACCTTTAATGAGATATGCTTAAGTCAGATCATTACTTTAAAGAAATCAGATTAAGTACATGAAGACCGATTTAACATTTGCGGACAATTAGCAAATTCGATTAATTCTTTCGCGTTGGAAATGAACAAGACAAGAAAATATTGTGATAATATTTACAACTTTCAAAAAGTGCAAGTTTTTTAAATTAAACATTAGATTAGCTTCATTGTGTTTATTTTAATGCCTTTGTATATTTGTTTGATAAAATCAAACGGTCGTAATTAGTATACAGATGCACCGTGAAATATGTAAGCAAAATAATTCTAACGTTGTGTTTTTTTTTTATTTTCAATAATTTTTGTAGGAGTTGCTAAAAAGTGTTCAAACCATACTATTTGAACTACGTACAACATTCTTTACACCTAAGGTGCTCTGATTTGTATAACTCCGAAACGTATTTTCACTGTCTGGGATATAAACGTTTTATGATGTATATCATTCAATAATCTGCGAAAGAATGGTTTCAAGAATGGTCTGAATATGTCATTGGTAAAAATTAGTTATAATTTTGAAAGTAAAAGTTCCCTCCCTCCCTCTGTTTTACTCTAAATTGATCCGAATGCATATTGCCACTAGTTTAGCACACACAAATATTTTTTCTCATTTGCAATATAGTTAACAAACGTTGTACAAATATATTTGCAGTGATTTCCTTTTTGGCCATGAATGAAGATGAAAGATACAATTTTATATGCTACCAAAATGACTCACCTATATTAATAATTTCTACTTAAAATTAATGGGTTCAACTCATACAGCTCTTTATTACTTAACCTATATATTGTGTTACAGTAAAATTTTGATGATTGTTAGTACAGTTATGATTAATTTATAAAAATTCGGTAATTATGCATTGGTCATTTAGAAATGAGAACTTTAGAGACCTAGAATAGACGGGAAAAATAATCTCAATACCTTCCTTAGTAACACACTAAAAGCGCGATGTTATCACAAGACGGGAATTTGTTTTTTTTTTTTTTTTGACCGAAGTTACCGTTTTTCGCTAATTTGGCGAAGTGAGAAATGTCAACAAGCCAGTGTGAATAGTAGCGTAGAGGCTGTCGCTAGGTTTCATTAGAGTCAATTCAACAACAGCGTATGCACGTACATACTGCTCTACAAACCTATGTGTGTCCACGGAAAATATGGGAACTACAGTTGTCTCTCTCTCTGTCACACAAGCTTGTCACTGGTACTTCAGAAATGGTAACATTATGCGTCTTATGTAATTATAAGTACATATTAATGAAGGTAATTTCTATTTCGTTTCGCTCAAATGCTTTGTATTTGTGCTTTTATCACACAATTTCCCTCGTTGTCGGTGACCTGCGCACTAGGCCGGAACTTGTGTATCCCTATGTTAAATAGGTCATTAAATTGAATTGCAAAATTTAAATTATGTAATTGGCTATTGTTTTCAGGTACAGACCTGCTTAGAAAATTGCATTTTACCCCCAAATTTCCCTGAGATACATGGGCCTCTCACTAGGCGTAACTTACCAACCAGTAGGAATATAGAAAAGTTATTTCCACCATTGTATTCAGTGTCTCTGAATGTCTGCTTGAAGAAAGTGTTAAAGCTCAGATTTCAAAAGGTTCCTAAGACAGATATAAAATACCTCCTCTACATAACAACAGCCCAACAAGAAGCCTAGAGGGCTAAAGAAAAGAGACCTGTGAGATGTGAAAAATGAATATACTGTTAACCGCACATTAATACTTGTCTTTTGTACTACTTTTATTTACTTATCATTTTTAAAATACATGTAATTCTTTAAAGCACTTGTAATGTTTGAAAATATGAATAGTTTTTATTGCAGGATTGTACGTCCTCATAATTCAAACTAAACATTATAAAAATAAAACAAACGAAAGAAAATTACGCTATTGCACCTACATACAAATTCGCTGATACTGAGGCTGTACTCTGGATGATTGGGTTTGTGTCCTAAGTGCTTACCTTAATGAACTCCAGACTGATATGAAAAGTTTGATATTTTTAATTGTGAAAGTAACAATTTCATACAAGGACGGCAGTGTATTTTCGGTTTCTGGAATTGGGATCTGCCTGAATAAGGGGCTCTTATGCTATCTATTATTCTAATGACTTTATTCTAAAATGCTTTCTCACTGGTGAACTGGAGAATAAATACCGAGCAGTTTTGATTTTTATTATATAACTTATACGCAATTTTCAATAGAAGTGTCTTCAAAACATATATCGTACTAAACATAATCGTGTAATGAACCAACTGAGAAAAGGCAACAAGCTTGTTAGTCTATCAGCTGAGTGAAAGAATGCCTTCTATCATGCGTAAAGACAAGTGAGGTGTCATTTTATCCATTATTTTGTGTAGGTTACGAATATGCTAACCCGGTAATCTAAATCGGTAGCTTCCATATCGTTTTTAAAGAAAAAGTAAAAATATATAGTAAACTGTTACTGCCGATTTTCCAAAAATTAGTGTTGGCAATGCGAAAATCGAGTTGACATCCTCAGTGAAAAACATAGGACTCATTTTGAACAGCACTTTAAATTGGTTTCTCCATATAGCTAGCATATGAAGGAAGGCGCTGGCCACCCTTCACTCGCTAAAACGCCTAAAAATTCAACTCCCCTTGCGCATTAAAAAACACCTTGTCCAGGCACTAATTTTTACGTTGTTTGACTACTGTGACGTGGTTTACAGCGACCTCACTGACGAACAAGCCTCTATATTGCAGAAGATTCAAAATACATGTGTACGTTATGTTTTTAACCTTAAAATACGTAATCATATTTTACAATTTCATAAAAATTTGTCCTGGCAACGACTGGAAAACAGGCGTAAATTACATTGCCTCCTTCTCCTAAGAAAGGTTTTATATTCTTAATCTTCTTCCTATTTAACAACTAAATTTGAATTACTTTCCCGTCATAAAAACCACTCTGTCTCTGCTCATACCTAAGCATCTTACTAGTGCTTATTCTAAACCTTTTACAGTTTCTACAGCACGCGCCTGGAATGCACTGGAAGAACATCCAAAATAAATGTTGTCTCAACCTACATTTAAAAGAGCTCTTTTTAAAAGAATGAACGCTGATTTTGATAGTGCAGAGTGAACAGTGGATGATCTCACTTTCATTAATTTGGTGTGAATGTGTGCGTGATTGAATTGTGAACGACAACTGTAATGTTTTCTTCTCTTTTTTTCTCATTTGTGTTTCGCAATTTGTTTTGTAATTTTTAGAGACCTTGGCTAAGTGGTAGACAAGGCAATATTGTCGTAACTTCGCTACATGTAAAAATAAGTCGAATTAAATAAATTAATAAAACTGAATAAAATGACACCTCACTCGTCTTTACCGCCCGACAGAAGCCATTTTCGTGAGAATCGGTCTCTAGCTGATAGATCGGGCCCTGCAGATAATCCCTGTCAGTTTTGGTAACATAGTTGCCACTTCCTTATCCTCTCATAACTGCTCCGCGTTCACTCGAGGTACTGGGGATAGAAGCAACAAATCTCCACAAGTAGATGTCCTGTTCGTCGGGTAAAAAATTTAGATTATTTAATTTTAATTACTGGTTTTACAGGATTATTATTATTCCAGAAAGGTTCCGATTGCAACATACTATAGAGCATGGTAAGGTACAAGTCCAAGAAATGGCTTTATGTGTTATTCATGCTGCATTACTCCACTATAATTAACTAAATCATTAAAAAAAGGCTTATTTTCCAGGTTTTTTCTTCAAAAAGTTAACAGTTTTTTATATATATTAAGTGTCTTAGAAAATTATACGACTTTACGACACCTACTTCCGAAAACGATATACTTTAACTTAATTTTTTCTCTGAATAATGATCAATAACAGTACACATGTTTCTCACTGTTTAGCATACCGTACCTAGCACCCTTAAGGACACAAGCTTATCAGTTCCTTCCCACGCCTGCTTCTCACCCCTCCACTCATTTCTAGACGTATAACTCGTCACTATTTGCTTACTACCCATGCTAAAAGTATAGGTTGTGTACGTACGTTCGGATACCGACAGAAATTCGCTTTGAATTATTGGATGTGAAACGTTGTGTAGTACGCCTGACATTTCTTGGTACGTGATGAAGCACAAAAATGCCATCTGTTTTGTCGACACTGAAGGGTCGTATTTTGCATAGCCAGGCTAGGGAGATAGTGCACAATGTTTTAATGTTTATCGAAGAAGAAGAAGCAAGGAATGGAATAAACAGCATTCCAGTCGAAAAGACGCAAGTTCGCACAGCGTGTGCTACAGTTTTGTCGGAGAGAAGCGTACGGAAAATTAACAAGTAAGACATAATTAAAAATGTTAAAATCCCCCGACTCACAGGATACTAAATTTCATATCGATCAGATCAGTAGAATTGTTCACATTCCCTAAAAAATAAACTCGAAAAAAATATGATTATTTTTAACCGGTTGAACAGATTTCCTTGAATCATAGCTAAAAACCATATCGATCATGTCAGCTTCAAAAAAAAAAAAACTTCATCAAAAAGTAGCTCTATTCGTTTAGGAGCTACGATGCCACATACATACTCACAGATCGGCTACACTAACAGACACGTCAAACTCATAACACCCCTCTTTTTGCGTCGGGGGTTAAACAAAGAAGCAAAGGAAGGCAGAACGTCGTTTTCGACGCCAAATAAACAACCTACCAGGAAGAAATCTGTTACTATATTAGATGATTGTATACGATTTCTACAGGACGGAAAAGTGTGTTCTGACAGTTGAAGGAATTAGACGTAAACTAAAAGAAGTAATAGATTTTAAAAGCAGCATGACAAGTTTGGGAAGGATTTTTGAGAAACATTGGCTTCAATTGGAAAAAAAAAAAACAGACGTTTCCTTATCGAAAAAATTATATTCGAGAAAAACAAACAACCTACTCGAAAGCTATAGCGCACTTCAGAGAAGAAGGCCGCCCCTTTATCTTTATGGATGAGACCTATATTTTGTCGTCAGATGTAACTGGGAAGTCGTGGAATGACTGCAGTGAAAAGTGTTTCCACAAGTCACTGTCTCAAGAGACCGGTTTATAATTGTGCTTGCTGGCGGTGACAATGGATTTGTTAAAAATGCTATGTTGATGTGAAAGTCTGAACAGTCTATTGGTGATCTTCATCATCAGATGAACAACGCAAACTACACAAAGTGGTTAAATGAAAAACTAATACCTATTTTTTTCTGGCAAATCTGTTGTGGTTATCGATAATGCTCCATAACATTGTGTCCAGGTAGATAAAGTGCCTACTTCCAATAGTAGAAAAGACGACATGATACAGCGGCTTCGTGAGCGCAACATAACATTTTCAAACGACATGTTGAAACCTGAACTGTATAAACTCATTTAGATGTACAGACCGAAGCACAAACTGTACCTTGTAGATAACATAATGGCTTCTAATGGCCACACAGTGCTTCGCCTTCCTCCGTACCATCCGAACTTAAATAATATTGAATTGATTTGGGCACAACTGAAACAGTTCGTTGCATCTAGAATCACTCATTTTAAAATGTCAGATATCATTACATTAACCGAGGAAAAACTGAACTTATTTGGTGAGAGCTAGTGGAAAAAATGTTTGCGAGCGAACACGTTGTGAAAATAGAGGAAGAATTTATTTTGAACGTGACGTTGATTTTGATATACAAATTGATAGCAGAATCGTTGAGCTAGGTGGTTGTACTTGGAGCGACAGTGAAGACGATTCTAGTAAAGGCAAACAAAGCGACAGCAGTAGTTTGTCTGGGATAGAGGAGCTACAACATTGCTAACAAAACAATGTAAGGTAAGACAGTAAAATGGTTTCCGTGTTGAATGGAGCATAATAGATGTTTGTGTTACCTTGTTCACGTGCTCATGTTTTCAGTTTGGCGCGTACTACCGCACATCTGCCGCCCGTTCCTTGTGATGTGTCTTCGCTACCTTGGAGCATGTGTTCCCTACCCCTCTCAATCTGCTACCCGCATGACATTTCTCAGAGGCACAGCTAGCTGGCGGCAACTGCAACAAAAAAGTCATCTTGTAGCGACTGTCTAGGACGCATAGTTTTATTTATTTTATCGCTTTGTTTGTGGCGAAGTTAAGGCTTTCGCCTTCTCTTACACTTAACCACGTCTTATACAATTAAAATCATACATGTGTGACAAACAAAAATAAAACTATACTACAATAAAGACTTAAATACAACATTAATATAGCAAACATGATTAATTAATTTAGCTAGATGCAATAAACATTTTTAAACTGATTTTACATATGAATGAATACCGCAAATATAGAAAAAAAAAACAAAGTTAAATATTTGTAGTGAAACTATAAATACGCCATTAGGTGTTTTAAAACATTACAAATTTGTATGTGTTACCTAAATATACATGTATAACAACACAGCTATAGACTAATGTTGCGGGAGTTAATGTGCATCTGGATAACAGCATTACAGTATACAATAAACGTAGTGTTGATACGTGAGAAAAATTATAATTTCATGTGATATAAATATGTATATTCATATACAAACTGGTTAAGAAACTGCATGTCTAATAAGATTTAATTTTTGAACTAATTTTAAATTCTGAACACAGAAAAAAAATACCTAAAGAATACTAGAACAAATACATAGTAGCACCACACCTATACTCCACGAGATATTTAGTTTGTAACAAATATGTTTTTAAATAGCGTTTGAAACTACTTAGGTTTGAGCATGTCTTTAGTTCACTGGGCAAATCATTCCAAAACCGAGCACTAGACACTGTTAGAGATTGGGAGAAAAATGTAGTTTTATGTCCAGGTACCATGAGTAGCAACGTTTCGCCTGAACGTGTGTGGTGACTATGATTTACACTGAGTGACTTAAATCAGACAAAAAGATATTTAGGACTTCTGGTTGTAAGAATCTTCTTAAGTAAGAACTGCGAATGCAACCTGCGTCTTTCTTCCAATTCGAGCACGTGAAGATTGGGCGTGGTGATACAGAGGCCGCGCCGCACAGACTATGATGGACGTTCACTACAAATACCATGTGCCGTACTTTTAAATAGCTTACATAACCGTAACAAACTATTTCTTCTTGGAAAAATTTGTATAGTGTTAAAAAAAGGGGCGTGCAAGTGAAATTATATTAGTATTTCATTATGTTCGTCAAACTGCTCAATAAAGCTCCAGAACTACACTAAACATTTGCATGTCCGTGTCAGCACAAATGTAGTGTACGACAATAGAGATGGGTGGGGTAATCTCTTAAGACTCTTCTCTAATATGTATAACGATTTACGTTAAAATGTGTGGTTTGTTAACAAGCACCGTTAACACTTCCGGAATTACGGTGTAGATATTTTATCAGCGGACGTTAATTTATATAGCACTATGCGTAGTATGCTTTACTTTCAAGTAAAAAAAATAAATAACAAAAAGTTTTTAGAAAAAATAAGGGCTGAAACCACAGATTCTACAAAAATGGGAAAATTTAATTTTTATAATTTTTATGTGATAATATCTAGGCCCCCTATAATAACCGAATTTAAAACATACTTGCGATTTGATTTGAAAATAATTTTACTATCGTAAAATCTGTGTGCGAGAGATTTAAATACCCAACATTAAAACATATATTTTCCCCTGAACCTGAGTATCTAAGATGATGCCGTCTTCAGCCATAGCTTGCGCATCGTCGGTAGCGAAATTACTAGAGGCGGTTCATACACAACTTTACACAAAGACACGGACTAGGATAGAAAATAGCTGCGAACTTTGATAAGGACCATCACAGTATTTGTCTGCTGTGACTGCGTGATATCACGAAGAGCCGAGATCAGGATGGCTGGAGCCGAGACTCGAACATGGGTCCTCACGAATACGTGTCCAACGTGTTGTTTTTGCACCAACACGCTCGGTTCTAAAGTTTAAAAAAAAAGTTTTATTTTGAATACGTATGAAGCCGCAAATTAGTTTTTAACGCCCTTTGTATTGGACACTGTACCTTGTGCCTAGTAAACATTTCGACGTTGACGTTCATTTAATTGACTTCAAGGCAAGTTAGAAGCGAATATTTTATGTTACTCACTGCAGGGACACAAGTGTTTCCACTCACAGCTGACCTACTGGTGCACACCATAACGGATACGTCCACAGTACGTGTTGCTAACAGTCAACCAATGGAAAAACTAGTTGACTTTAACCCTTTGAAATGTCACTACGTTTATAGCAGAGCTATTTTACTAACGTAGTTTCTTGTTATGTACTTACTGTGAATGGATGGACATTTTCGTGCAGTAGATACAAATTTAAACTACCGAAACAGCAAAATATTTTTGGAGTTTGTTTATTCTTCAATTACATAGACGTATGTCCTGAACGTAGTCTCCAAACTGCTACACAGAAACTTACAATGGACAGAGAAAAATGTTTGGTAAAGGCAACCATATAGAAGTATGAATGAGACCAAACAAGCGTATAAAATTTGAATTAATTTAATATTTGGTAGACTGACAGATTTATTTCCCTTAAGGGTTCAGCCCAATTGGTTTCATCAACAACATCAATATTTACATTTTGTATACTTCGCAATAAACAAATATTTTGTTAATGAGGTACATATATTTTTCTCAATAGGCTATATAAACTTATATATGTGGTTAACACTACCAAAAACTTTTTCTCTGTGTGGCTAAGTGAATAGTAAAAAAAAATTACCACGCATTTAATTTAATATTTTATAAATTTGTAGAATAACAATACAGTTGAAACACAAAAAATGGAATATAGGACGTTCTAGAATCAATTTACGGGCGAAAAGCTTGAATCTGTACTGTTTAAAATCTGATGGTGGTCGTGCTACGGAGGTAAGATACCATCGAATTCTGTCCGGCGGCTAAGGTTTTTTTTAGATAACCCACGCAAAAACAAATGTAAAAGAATTGGACTTGGAGAAAGTGTGATAGAAAATTAACTGTAAGAATATAAATAAATGTAACAGAAATTAGTTGTTATATTTTAATTTGTGCACTAGAGTTTGCCCCTGCTACTTTACAGAGTGCCATTTTCGGACAAATGTTCACTAACAAATAATGTTTCTCTCCCGTTCTCTTACCAACCGTGTGAGTTACGACTTCTAATT
This sequence comes from Medauroidea extradentata, assembly GCA_003012365.1. Classification (NCBI taxonomy): domain Eukaryota; kingdom Metazoa; phylum Arthropoda; class Insecta; order Phasmatodea; family Phasmatidae; genus Medauroidea; species Medauroidea extradentata. Next base: position 33,968 of record PNEQ01037640.1, read on the forward strand.
TCAGAGCAGCCTATATATTATCTAGTTCAGAGTGTCTGTGTGGGGCTGCGATGAAGTAACTGTTGGGCCACTCACCTCCCATCACGGTGATCAGGATTTGATTCCCGGTGACTGGCGAGGTCGCTCCCGATTTTCATATGGCCGGATGTTACCGTTGGTACTTCCTCGGGGCAGTCATTTCATGTCATCCTCACTTTTAGGGGCAATTTAACCACCTTATTTTTATTTTTATCTTTGTACCAGATATTTTTTCTTGTGTTGGATGCAAAATGTGAATAATTTTTTTTTGTCACGCATAATGTTTGCGTAAGGGCTCGTAAAAGTCAAATTTTGCATGTTACCCTTTTAAGGAAGACACTAAAACCAATTCACTTACCAAACTGAAACAATTCACAGTGAATAACGATGTTATCGGCTACAAGTTCACTTATGTTATACCATAAAATAAAATACTTTTGTATTTAAAAAAATTATTGAATGTTTTAAATTTTTCTTTTAAATTTCAGTATTTTTAATTAAATACAAAAAAATATATACATATTCTTTGATTTTAGGTACGTGAAATTGTAGCCTGTGACATCATTATCCACTGTGATTTTTATCAGTTTGGTATGTCAGTTGGTTATAGTGTCTCCTTAAAACGGTAACATGTAAACTTTGTCTTTAACGAGCAATGACGTGAAAACTATGAGAGATAAAACATTTCATTTAGTCACATTTTGTATTTAAAATAAGAATAAATATAACTGGTACGAATAAAAAATTAAAACATGATGATGCAAATTGCTGTATACTGGGCTCTGAAGCGTTGATCTCGCACTCAGTATCTACATCGTTTCATCATCTTCAACACTCAAGACCTTGGAGTTAAAATCTGACCAAATCTCTCCACTCCACTCAGGAAGTATACTAGAACACCACACGCGAGGCAAATATTTTATTATAATAAGTGTGTGTATGTTATGTATGTGTATATATATAGTAGGGAGTGAACCCGATGGTAGGTTTCACATCCCGAGTGGCAGAGTTTGAATCTGGGTGCTTGTTGGCGTCCTTTGTTTCCTGAGAGATAGCTACAATGCAACAGCGACCTAATGCAGGGGTGGGGGGAACGGGAGCATCCCGAGAAAATCTGCCGATCAATGGAAACGTCCGCCACGTTTCTTACACGCGAAAAATCCATGACCAACCCCGCCGGGAATCGAACCTCTGGATCGCCTTGGTTGTAGGCGGGTGTTCTGACCACTGTGGGACGGTGATGATGATTGTGTGTGTCTATACACACACACACACACACACACACACACACACACACACATATATATATATATATATATATATATATATATATATATATATATATATATATATATGGTTCAGGATTAAATGAGCACTTTTGAAGCCGAAGTTACTTTATTCCTTTCAGAAAATGTATTGCTTCCAGCCACTTTTTAATATGTACAAAACAACGCAAGCAACAATTAAGGGCGCGGTTCACCTCAGATTTCAACGTCTTTTTTTATTTTTACATTTTACCAGATTAATATAGACATAAATTGTGATTAAATCTTCCTCTTAGGAAATTTGTGCATATTTCATAGTTCTCGCGTAATGAGTCGTTAACGTCAAAATTTGCACTTTACGGTTTTATGTACGCCATTTAAACCAACTGACATTCCAAACAGAAAAAATTCACAATGTGTAATAATGTTATAGGCTATGATTTGACACGTATAAAAACCTACGAAATTTAATTGTTGTATTTTTGAACAATTGTTGAAATTTTTACACTTTCATTTGAAAATTGAGCGTTTTTAATTAAATACAAAAATATTTTATTTTGTAACCATGCACGGGAATCTCTTCCCACCCTGGCTTCTAGATTCAAATAATGAAACTAACACATAGTTTTCTTGCCGATGTATCACCTCTATGAGACTCCCAGTGGTGAAACGATCATTTTATGACGATATACTAGAGGAAAAAAGGCGTGTTGTACACTTATATGTCGTTTTAAAGGTTCTGCGCCTTTTTTTCATACATAAAAATACCTCACAAAAGGTTATTTCCACTGTTTTCGATTGCGAGAAAAGTTGCTTAAGAGATAAATAGAGATCTCAGTGTTTTCGGTTGACAAATACTTCTCAAGAAGACATCACATATGCCCGTTGAATAGTTTTCGAATAAAATTCTATCTTCTGAAACTGTGTACCTTAAACTTGACCACTTAACGCTCCTATCACAACTCGGACTGAGTCCACAATGTCACTATGCGCGACAAGTAGGCTTTCTTCTTCGTGTGATGCCGAAGTATGTTTTAAAGGTCTAACCAATACTTGCAGGCTGAGGTGCGATTAGTAATGCGAAAAATCAAACAAACAAACCTTAGATATAACTTATTTTTGTTTGTCTCAAAGAAGATATTCTCAACGTTTTACTGGAAGGAGAATGTTTCTGGGGGAGAACCAAAGATTTAGGTCAAGCCGGCAAGAAAGCACGTAACGGTTCAGTGATTACGGAGGTTAGAAGTTTGTCTTCACGGCGCGGAACTTCTTTTCGAAGGTGCATACGTGAAAACTGGCTGATTGATGAAGAAGACTGCAGTTCGAGGAACTTCCAGCGACTTCGAGGTAGTGTCCACCCTTGTTGAATCCCCAAGAGAGTGATTCAGCAATTTGCAACTACTTTTTTGGTGAAAGAGGGGGGGGGGGTGTTGGTACCTCGCAGAGTGACATTCTATAGCTAGTAAAAAGTGCAGGAATCTGAAAGAAAAAAATTTTTGTACGAAAAAAAATTTCTGAAATTGCTGGGAAAGTTTCTACGTGAACCCTAATTTAGTTTCCTCATTTTTTGACTTTCAAAGCAGCTGGCTTCAAGCTAACATTGTTTTTGCTAACTGAAAGTGAAATATACTTAAAATTTAACTAAAAGCAGAATAGTTTACGTACGGATAAATTATTTAAAATCGCCTTAAGTACACTATAACGTCGAATTAGTTACTAAACTGAGTAAAATATTTTTCACTGTTAGTTCAGTTCATAAAAATAACTCAATGGTGTAGAAGTGGAATGCACTGCCGTTTTTAGTGTTTTGGATCGGTAATTTTCACATTTTCTTTTAAGTTCAAAGTCTGAGTTCTCATTACATACTCACGAAACCTTTATTTATTCACTACGGATTTCTTATTTTTGTAGGTTAGTTAGTACATGTAGTGGATGGCACAGAAGAATCAAATTCAGACTTGGAGCTGTCATATCTTATAATTTTTTTATAGGCCGAAAATACTATCTGAAGTAATGTTAACAAGTTGAGCGGTATTAACATTTATAAAATAATGACATTTTTGTTGTCTGACAGCTTTCGAAACTATGTGAATAATATGACACGAAATATTTATTTTATATTTACTGGGCCGTGCGTCTCGCCTATAACGAGGTCATTAGGTATAGTCAAGGTGGGTTTACACCATACGATAAAATGGAACGACTTTTATACAGCGACAAATAGCTACTTTTGTCGGATATTGTGCGTTTCATGTTCCGTCTTTTCCTCCAACGTCGCCTCCTCCCTCTGTGGCTTTAACAACCAGTTTATTTCACACATTAGAGGAGTTACATCTTTGGTCTACGTACATTATTTGTCTAGAAATAAGTGTGAAAAGGAAAATCCCCCTTTCCACCACTTTTTCCTACCAAGCGTCTTGTCATTTCTCCTTTGTTCATTTACACGGATCCTGGCTGCAACGATATGACCAAGTTATCGTTTACACGCGCCGACTTATCGCGACGACGACCTAATTAAATAGATGGCGATTTGCGCCATCCAACCTTCGGGCTGACTCCAATCCCGACAAGTGACGGCTTGCGGTGTACACGTTCCGTCTTGCACGTAACTTTTTGTCGTTGCCGACCAGTCGGGTCTTTTAATCGTGGTCTGTAAACCCACATTTAAATACCAATGTGTAGGACAGGAACTGGAAGGAAAATCGTCCACGGTCTATATTAGGGAGGAGGAGATATTTGGCCAGCGCTTAAGGGGCCCGCCTCGTTGCCATAAAATCACATTGCAGCGTGTTTGAAGAAAAAGTTTTACACCGAACCTAATACACGTGTGTTCACGCCGTTTGTCTACGAAAAGAACACACACTTCAGACGACTGCCCTTAAGTACTTTCAAGACAACACACGTATTAGCAATCCCCTTTTAGGGCACGTCAAGATGGGTTAAAACGGGGTTTTCAGGCTGCTATAGCGGAAAATATACTAGCCGAATACATGTGAAACCACTTAAGGGTAGTGCATTGGACTTTAGTAAAGTGATTTCGTAAATAAAACAATAGGGTCACCACTTAAAGTCCCATAGGAAATTTGTTTTTTTCGCGAAGACTGCACGCCTTAAGCGTAGAGGCAACGCACCGTTGTATGGCCCATACGACGTCGCCCTTAGCACCATACCTCACTCATACAAACACATGTGCTACGAGGCGGGCCCCTTCTTTAGCGCTGGTGGGGACGACATAATGTGAGTATTAAGGCACTATAAAGAGTGGGTATAATCGTCCGCCATTTTGGGTCTTTCGGAGCTAGCGCAAGCCGATGCATGCTCGCGCGCCCCAAAAGCCTGTCAAACTAAACTCATCATAAATCTAAAACTATTCAGCCAAATGCATTCAAAATTTTTGTATTGCATTTAAGAACTATGCTGCCAATGATAATGTAGGTCAAATTTATTTTATGCAACCATCATGTTATTAAAAAAATTTTTTAACAATGCCATGTTGACATTTGACAGGAAAATGCAGAGTAAATTATAGTAAGCGAGAAACTTTTTTGTTATACGAGATAGATGGAGGGTATCAGCGAAGAAAACAAAAAGGATAGTATAAATTAAATTTCTATGCCCCTCTTGACGATTTCCGCGAATCGCTGTTGTTTTGGTGGCAGATAGAAGACAGAATATTTCGTGCGCGAGGCACGGTCTCGCTCAACGACGCGAACACAACTTCACTCTTAGTATATCTACACAACATTTACTATGTAAATGTCAGTTATATATATGTATTTATTACTAAGTTTCTAGTTTGTAATGTTACTTTTTACTATATACTTGATTAGATAACGTAGAACATAAAATACTATTTTTACAAACGCCTTTCTTGTCTATAAGCCTAATAATAGTTTACAGGATTCGTGGTAATTCCATTTAAAACTTTATATATATAATATATATATATATATATATATATAAACTAAATAATATTGTAGACTCAATCGCAACACATATGTAATTGAAAATAAGTTTTTTGATATAATTCAGTTATAGTTGCATTTCCAAAAATTTCCGTCTCTATTTTTCAGATCTAAAACATGCCACAGTAGTACAAAACTATTCGTAAAGGTTTATACTTTATATTTTCACATAACATATTTGCTCAATTGGCAGGATAACTGTGAATACAGTGACATGATTTACAAACTAATGCTTTTATTTGGCTCTAGACATGAAGGTTTGAATTTAAATAGAAATAGAATTAATTTCATACTTATATATTTTTTTATTGTTTCTTTAAACATAAAATGTTATATAGCAGTTTGAGATTAACTTTTTGTAACGTAAGATGTAAATGTTAAAAATAAGACACCGGAAAAAAGATTGAATCCAACAAATGTACATATGTATTTTTACAGTAGTTTAGTTCACAAAGACTAATTCGACAAATTATATTTTAAAAACAGT
>PNEQ01037645.1:0-24155 GCA_003012365.1 Medauroidea extradentata
GGCACAGCTATACTTGTTAGAATTGTATTTTAAGATTATTGCCCAGCTTCACAACTATTTTCATTCCCATCAACGTTACTCATATGCTACTACAGTAATAGTTATCTATTTATATTTATAAGAGAAATTTTAATTATATAATTTTTATTTCAGAAGTTTTTAATTTTGTCCCGCTAGCGAAACGAAATCGACCACTGTGTGCCGCAAGAAAGACTGCCGAGATCTGCAACCAACATAACACAGTGGAAGGAGTCGATGATACCCAGGTGTGAACCAGCCACCTTGCAGGTCTGCACTGCCTCACTCCACGTCAGAGACTGAGAGAAGTACTTGTAGTTGCCAATACCAGGGAAGTGTCCGTATCCTGTGATAGATTTAACTCCATAGCATTGCATTGGACATAGCATACTCGCAATATAAAACAATAGGATGCAGACTTTCGTAATTATCTTTATGAAAATTTATGTTTTTAGGGTTTCGTTTTGTTTTTAAGAATTGGTGTTTATTTTCTTGCAACATGTAACTTCGTTTGGTTACATACAGACACTTTACAAACGGACTGCCATTTGGCAAACCCTAATGTTCGTAATATTTATTCTGGAACATTTACCCCGCCATTTTGTGTACGGGTCACGTTATCCTGCAGCAGTTTAGTTAAGAAACACAACATAGCCATTAATTTTGCTACTTCTGTTCCAAGCAAACCCGTTGGTCCATCTTAGCGGGCATCGGATCCTTGCTATTAACGGAATCATATTATCAGAAGCGGTAGTATATGACCAACATAGTACACATATGTATTGTATCTATAACTGCATGTATCAGTCGCAGTGGACAGACAATCACCGGTACCCTCTGTGTGCAACATAAACATCTATGATCCAGGAATGTCTTCAGTTGTAATTTTGCATAAATAAACCGTGTTGCATTGAACCTCCGTATTTCTTCCATTACGAAAACCTGACGTCATAGAATGTATTGATGTATGCATGTATTGGGCATGCTGGAGTTCAACAGCCAGCACAGAAACCATAGTTCACAACATACCGGATGGGATAACTATCCCAATGAAGTTATGACAACCCTCTGAACTTCTCTAAGAGTTTTGAATTTATAATACGCAGGTGAGTGTCATTCAGTCACCACATCACTTTCTTAACGTTTAGCATACTCCAACCCTCGCCACGTCAATTTCTTTACTACTAATTGTACTTTATGTTGCTTCCTACGAAAGAAAGTGTGACAGGTTGGTTTACTCCAAAATTAGCAAAACCACATGAGATGAATACATAATTTATAAAAAGAGCAATTAAGCACACACATATCAGAATACGTATAACAATAATATCAACTAGCATTTTATTATTAATAATATATGATCCTATAATAGTTATAGCGTTTTTTTAACTCACTCTAATTATTTCGATAAATGAATGCTTGTGGAACATGGGGACAATCATGTGTCGAAATCGGAAACAAAGTTAACTTGTAAAATATTCGCGCACTTTAACTAGTTTTTAATACCTACTTTGTTAAGATATAAAAAAATTAAGTTGATGAAAACCACGATGTTTTAAACATTGTTTATTGTTACCGACATCTACACCATACAGACAAAACTGTGGTAAAACTGTACGCCAATTTACCAACAATTAATATAATTGTGTATTATATGTTCGCCGTTATGAAATATGCAGTAGTTATAACCAGTATGTCACGTCGTGTTGTGCTAAATAAGTGCTCTAAGAGATTAGCAACTGCTTCAGAAACAATGCTAACATGTCAGTAGTGACTGATATCAGCCACACACTGTCTTCTTGTTTATATAATAGTCGATATGTTTGTTGCCGCGGCTATTAAGAACTGACTACTGACAGCCATCGTCACGTTGCCACTGCATTCTATGTGTGCATTTTTAAATAACGCAATATCTGCTGGTAACTTGCACCAGGTGTAATTTGTTCAGTTGGACTGTTCTACATCCAATGACATGAGGCAAAAATAATAACATGATGCGAAATTGTTTCATGTAATTAGGGGATGGTTACACCTAGTTTTGCATGCAGGCATACTATTAGAACACATTATATAAGTTTCATATCAATAACACTAAACTAAGTTTAGAATGACGTGGATTAATTCAACACCGAAAATAAACACATAATAAAATCAAATTCTTAAGAGGGCGTGGTACATAAGTCAACGTTAAAAGCATTAATCTAAAACTGTAGGTTTATTGAAGCCAATTTGCAAAAATTCAACAATAACAATCCTAGACCATTGTTTTTACCAACGTTTTAAACAAAATTTTTACAGTGTTACGAACTTCTGAGGCACAATCTCTGACGCCGGTACCTCATCCATTTAACTGCGGCGCAAGAGATCACACGTAACGAATGAGTAATTCTGGGTAAATATTTACTCATGAAGTTGGCAAATACCATTATCTAGAATTCTCATTGAGTATTGTATCCATTTTGGCTTCGAAAAAAGCGTAGAAATAGATTGGTGTTTTCAACGTTTTCTTCTACCATGCATTCTTAGTATATCCGATCGATTTCCGTTAAAACAAATACAGTTTTAAATAATCTAAATGTCAATATTAATAAAGTTTATTTTTACCCACGATATTTTTTCCTATATCAACCTACCTCCTTCCCAATCAACCAACAAACACACACACACACACACATGCAATCATACCTGTTCATATCAACATTTTATCAAAGCCTTGTGATGGAATACCTAGAGTATCACAAAGTGGCACCCTGTCACCTCTTTTATTTAGTATATCCAATGAAAACAATACAAGTGGACTATGATTATATTAAAATATATAAAACTGTAGGTATTGAACATGTATGTTATATGCACTGTTAGAAAAAATTTCCGTGAAATAACGGAAAAGTACAGGTAAAAAATCATCCAGAAATCTTTGTAAAGTAACGGACACTCAGTTTTTCTTGATAATGGAACCCTCCGTAAAATTACGGACAATCTGTTTTCCGCAAAACAAATTAAATTTCTATAAGCTAGTAGTACTCCAATATCCAGAAATATGACATATTCTTACTTAATATGTTTTCTCGAGATTCTGATGTACAATTTAGTAACCTGAAAAATGTTTCGAACTTGCTGGGATTCGAACCCACAACCCTATAACCAACAGGCAGAAGCTCTTACCATTGTGACACAGTGACAGCTTACGAATAAGAGAGTTCCGTGCAGTGGTATGATATCAACTTCATAAGATACAATTTTATATTTTACATCTTGATTTTAGAGAACTTCATTAGTTATATTATGAGAAAAAGATTTTATTCTATATAAATAAATAACTTTAAAGGTACATACCCGCTAGTGCGAAACACAGAGAACAGGTGCGATTTTTTTTCAGCTGTGATGAAAAGAGGAGAATATAAGATGTGTATGGCCATTGAGTAAGGCGGGCTAGAAGGTTATGTCATAAGGAAAGGGAGGGGGCAGGAGAGGTTTTACGACAAGACAGGGGTATATCACAAGGAGAGGGTTGCTATGACTGGGAGGGGGTATGCTTTAAGGTAGAGATAGGCTAGTACAAGCATAGGGTACAGGAGATGGGGTAGACATCCACTCCCCCCTCAAGGTGTTTAGCTATAACTTGTATCAAAAGGGTCCATTCCTCTCACTTTTCCTCCCCCCTCACTCCTCCGCCCCTTCTTCTCCTAGGGTGTGGCTTAAGCCTTCAGTCAATCACAGACATCACAGCACTTAAATGCTATTCGTACCAAAAGACCCCAACAACCAATCCCAGCCAAGTTCACACCCCTCTAAGGGCTCTGTAGGCAAATAGCAGCACCCTGGGGGACGGGGGACTAATGCTATTCAAATGCACCTTATGCGGGTTATGCTCCTAGTTGGGTCAAAACGCCCACGCGATCACTACTTGAAACACTTCAGTCACTTACTGGACAGTTAGGCCCTTTGTCCATGCGCGATACGAGTCCTTGTTTGTATTGCTCTTCTCTTCGCGGCAAAGTGTGGACAACCAAGGAAGCCGCACTTAATTTCTATTACCTTAGTTTGCCTTGTATTCTTTTCGTTCAGCACCATTACGCATGAGCGTTATCTCCAAGATTCATAGTGATTATTAATACTACTTTTTTTAAAGAAACGCAGTAAAATAAACTTTAAAATTGTAGAACATATTTCCATTAATTTATGGAAAGTTACGGTCAAACATCCGTAAACTGGCAATACGGACGAATTTCCGTAAACAAAAATTACGGAAGCCACTTCCGTAAAATTACAGTACTTTTCTGTAAATATTTCCGTGAATTTACGGAAATTTTTAACAGTGTGCTTCAAGAAGACATCGAGTCAGTTGCTCAGTGGTGTACAGATAACCATATGAAGCTTAATTTTGACCAAACGAAACGTCTTAAATTTTATCGGAAGGCATGTACCACTAAATATAAATACTATGTAAATTCAAGCAAAGTACAAATATCTGATTTTATAGGGCCTACGTGATCTAGGTGTTATTGTTAACTCTAAGCTATAATTTATTCACTATGTTGAGCCTGCTGCACGGATAAACCTTATTAACCAGCATTACGTCAAACAACCTGAAGTCCTCATAGCAGGGTTCAGTTACGTTAAATAGTATTTTGTTTAATGCTGTTTTAATCCTATGTGCATATTTGAAAAGTTAACATCGAATGGTAACAAGGGGTCATGTTTCAAGTACGGCAAACTAAATTTGTAACTTGCAAAACCACAAAATAAACTTTTATATGCCTCTGATACTATGCAGGCTACCATACAACATACAACATAATAAATTGCATGATATAACATAAGCACTAACAAATAATATATCTGTATTATAATACAATCAAGATATAGGCAAAATTGTTGAAAGTTATTTTCTTTCGTGATCACACTAAAAGTCCGGATCGCATTTGTGTGTAGTTCGTGTATATGGGAGGAGGGCCAGTCAAAATTACTTGTAAAAAGCTTGCAGTATTGAGCACTCGTTAATCGGTGATGTAATGTAGAGTTAAATAGGTGAGTGCCAGTTTCTTCTTAAAAGGAACAGAAATAATATGGATAGACGGAACTCACAGTTTTCCGCTGACAAACACGACGAAGCTGAGCCGATTTCCTTTGCTGGAAATCCTCATATACTCGTAGTCAAATTTGTAGCATTGGACGATTCCCTGCACCTCCAACAGTGCTGGGCTAATAATTCCATATGCTGCAGAATATTCCCAGGGTATCCGCTGCGCCCCTGGACACATATTTCATCAAGTTACTTTCCATAAAGTATAGTAACAACAACGCACGCCTTGTCGATAACTTTTTGTCATTCACGGTTCCACAGTTCATGCCAGAGTGTCCGCCGCTCGGGTCCCGTCAAAAACACACTGCCTTCTCCTCCCCACTACTCTCACTCGCCACCAGCTGTCTTCACAGTCTTACAGTCTCGACATCGATCAATACTTTGCCCGTTGGCGCGCACTTTAAAAGTTGTTTAAAAAAAACACTACGCTTTAAAACTAATTCTTTTAAAACAGCAAAATTTAAGCTTGCCTAGACATTATATCAAAAAGTAATACTTTAAGAGATCATTGAGTATCAGGAATTCATGCGTGAACTGCACAACTTAAGTATTACCACTAAGTACAATATTATTACACACATATAAAACATATTAAAACCAACGAATATATGGAGAACAAAATGAGGTAATTTTGTGGTGTGCCAGTTAGCTCCCAAATTCTATCACTAAACATATATTTATATTTTATAAATATACTAATGTGACTTACAAATGTCACAACCACCCCACTCAAAAAGAAGACGAACCAAACAGTAATCTGTCTATCAGCTGTTCATTTCCAAGAGACTAAAACAATGAAACTCACATCTATAACACATAATGAAACAACAAAATTGAAGCGAGGCAAGAATGAAATATTTGAAAACACATGACATGAATAGTACTAAGTCAAGTATCACAAAATACAACAGTAAATTGAGCAGTAAACCGCCGAACCAATAAATCAGTAGTCTTCAATGGATACTAACAATACCCTTTAACAGTCATTCTCTCTCCACATAAGGCTTAAGGTATGACAAATGCGCTTTTCTCACATTATATAGATTGTTGGGCTCAACCAACATTACAATCACAGGACCCAAAAACCGGTCAATACGGTACAGTCCTTTATACCTTGGGGCTAACTTGGCACTAAAATAACTAGCCTTGTTACTCTGGCCAAAGTGCTTACAAAAAACACCAAATCACCTGTCTTATAAAAATTTTGAACTCTTTTCTGATCATATCGAGTAGCGACCCTCTTCTGAGCTTTTGTCAATGCTTTGTGTGTTTCATCCCAAAAATTTCTTTGTACTCTGGGGCTAACCATATCAACACACTCATGAGGAATACCCCATATATTCAACAATGGATGAGGTAATTCACGCCCCAAAAACAATTTACTAGCTACCCCTCCAGAGGCTAAATGATCTGCAGAATTCAGGGCCACATTCAACAACGCCAAAGAAGAATCCTAATCTCTCTGGTCATGGTTATGATAAATTGTTAAAGCTGTCTTAGTTCCCTTATTTACTCTTTCAACCTGATTTGGGCATGGGTAATGGAGACTAGTATTTACATGTTTAATTCCCCATTCAAAACACATGTCCTTCATCCCTCTAGAATTAAAATATGCCGCATTATCAGATACCAATATCTCTGGTCCCCCAAATAACTTCCAAACACTTTCTGTAAGTGACGTTCACACATTATGTGTCTTCATATCCTTTAACGGGAGCAAAATAACAAACTTCGTAAAAGCATCTATTGCTATGAGGATACAATTATTTCCCTGTCTACTTCTCGGAAGTGGTCCATAAATGTCTATGAATATTCTTTCCCAGGGTCTCTTCGGGAGATCCATCGAGTATTTGCTCACTTTAGTGTTTTGAGGTTACTTGGCAAGTTGACAATCCCTGCAACTTTTTACATATTTTTCTATCTCCCTACACATTTCCGGCCAATAAAATTCCTTCCCAATCTTACTACGAGTTTTCTGCACACCTAAAAGACCTCCAAAATTTGAATCATGAAAGTAACGCAATATCATTCCCCTTAATGCTTCAGGCACAAAAATTTTCTTTTCCCCTTTTTTATTTACATAGTATAGAATCCCCTTAAATATTTTGTATTTACTCTTTAAACCCTTATTTAGTTCATCCGTCAATTTTTTTGTCATCTCATCTAATTTTTGCCACTCAACAATACTAACAAAAGATTCTGGAATAGAATGCACAGCATTCAATAGAGATGTCACACCTTGTTTACTTTCGCTTTCACTCTTCAAAATAAATTCAGAGCCATCAAACATTCGGCTCAATGCATCAGCCACGACATTTTCTTTCCCCTTCACATGAACAATGTCAAACCGGAAACGCGTCAGTCGCATAATCCAGCGCCCGATTTTACCTAACTGGCGGGGATGACTAAATAACCAAGCGAGAGCTTGGTTATCGGTCCAAAGCTCAAAACTGACACATTCTAAATAAGTCTCGAATTTCTCCATCCCAAATAGACACGCTAGTGCTTCCTTCTCATAACTACTATACATCTGTTCGATCCTTGATAAACTACGACTTGCAAAAGCAACAGGTCTGAGTAGATTGTTATCCCTCTGTAACAACACAGCCCCGACAGCAAGACTTGATGCATCAACCTGCAACACAAACTTCTTCTTATAGTCTGGCAGCACTAACACAGAAGGATGCGCTATCGCATTTTTTAGTTGCTCGAAAGACTTCTCCTGCTCAGTACCCCATACGAATTCCTGGCCTTTTTTCTTTAGCTTATTCATTGGCGCGCACATCTCAGCATACCCCTGAATAAAACGAGAAAAATATCCCATCATACCTAAGAATCTTAAAACATCCTTCAGATTTTTTGGAGTTGGAAAATTTACTATCGGAGCAATTTTTTTTTTTTTGGATCCATAAGTAAACTTCCTCTCGATATAATGAAACCTAAATAATGAATTTGATTTGGAGCCCACGAAACTTTCTCAGGGTTTACTGTGAATCCTGATTTACGCAGTTCTTCTAACACAAGACGAATATGTTGGAGATGCTCCTCAAAATTTTCTGAGTACACACAGATATCATCAAGAAAAGTCATGACAAATTTATATTGGAACTTCTCAAAAATTTTATGCAATATGTATTCGCGATAGACATTGTCCCCCAAAGTTGACTCCAAAGGGCACGCGTTTCCATTCATAGTGGCCCCATGGTGTCACAAACCATGTGTATTTACAGCTATCTTCATGTAAAACACACTGATGAAAAGCAGAGTTTAAATCGAAGACTGTAAAAATCCTAGCTCTACCCAAGTACTGAAATATCGTTTCTATATTCTGCATGGGGAAGGGATCTAAAGCTACCTTAAGATTTAATAAGCGATAATCTAGGACCAGTCTGTACTCCCCTGGGCTTTTCTTCGCTACTAAAAATGCTGGACTAGCGTATGAAGCAGTTGAAGGTGTAAGTATTCCTTATTTCTTTAAATCGTCCACGATCCGACGAAAAGCGTCCAGTTTAGGGGGTGAACACTGGTACGGAACACAACGGATGGGGTTTTCATCAACCACCTCAATCCGATAAGGAAATAATTCACATTTCCCTAACTTTTTATTGATCACATCCTGAAATTCAGTTACGATTCCCTTAATGAGCTTACTTTTATTCTCCCCCAAATTTTCTACTGCTACATCTGACCCCGCACAGATATGACTACCCTCTATGTTCCTTCCCTGAAGTGAAATTAAATTTTCAGGGTCAAACCTAAAATATAAGACCCTTTCGCACAAATCTAGAATAGCATGAGTATCAGTCAAAAAATTTAATCCTAATACCATCTGGTTAACCAGCTTAGGTATGACCCAAAACTTTCGTGTCCAAGAATATTTATTTAATTTAAAGTGTAATTTAATACCTGTCCTAACCCTAAAACTACTTCCATCAGCAATTAACAAGTTGAAACTATTTTGAACTCTTATCCTTTCCTTTAAGTATGGATAAGCCTTGACTAACGTACTCAAATACTCTTGATTAATAAAACAGTCACTAGCGCCCGTGTCAATTAAAGCAGTTAATTTAGTTCCAGCTACCTCCACATCTATCTCTAGACTTCGTATTCCTTTAACTGCATTAATTTGTTCAGTTTTATAACTTTGTTTATCACTTTCAGTTGCGCCAACACCCCTTTTCAATGGCGGCGTACTCCTACACACGCTCTTTATGTGTCCTACTTTTCCACAATTATAACATTTCCTGTTATCCAACTGTAATTTACATTGTGGTGCAATGTGGCCAGATTTTCCACAACGATAACAAACCCTAAGGTATCCTTTGTTTCCCTTTTCTATTTGTCTATTTTTGCCTGAAAACCCTGAAGTACTAGACCGATCAGCATGTGCCTGTTCACACATCCCACTAACATTGGTGTAAACCATATTGTCAATTTGTACAGCCCAAGATATTAAATCTCCCTTATTTTTGGCTTCTCTACATATACACAAAGTGGTCTTATGTTATTATGCATATTTTCCAAAATAATGGAGATTAATTTATCCTTATCCAACTCTACTCCTAAACCCTCAGCATATTCCTGAACCTGCTGGACAAATTCAGACATCCGTTGCCCATTCTTTTGCTGCCCTCGAAAAACCAAAGTCCTAATCATGTCCTCGTGTACACGCTCAGGGCATGTTTCAAGTAAGGCAAACTAAATTTGTAACTGCAAAACCACAAAATAAACTTTTATATGCCTCTGATAATACGCAGGCTACCATACAACATACAACATAATAAATTGCATGATACAACATAAGCACTAACAAATAATACTTCTGTATTATAATACAATCAAGATATAGGCAAAATTGTTGAAAGTTATTTTCTTTCGTGATCACACTAAAAGTCCGGATCGCATTTGTGTGTAGTTCGTGTATATGGGAGGAGGGCCAGTCAAAATTACTTGTAAAAAGCTTGCAGTATTGAGCACTCGTTAATCGGTGACGTAATGTAGAGTTAAAGAGGTGAGTGCCAGTTTCTTCTTAAAAGGAACAGAAATAATATGGATAGACGGAACTCACAGTTTTCCGCTGACAAACACGACGAAGCTGAACCGATTTCCTTTGCTGGAAATCCTCATATACTCGTAGTCAAATTTGTAGCATTGGACGATTCCCTGCACCTCCAACAGTGCTGGGCTAATAATTCCATATGCTGCAGAATATTCCCAGGGTATCCGCTGCTCCCCTGGACACATATTTCATCAAGTTACTTTCCATAAAGTATACTTACAACAGCGCACGCCTTGTCGATAACTTTTTGTCATTCACGGTTCCACAGTTCATGCCAGAGTGTCCGCCGCTCGGGTCCCGTCAAAAACACACTGCCTTCTCTTCCCCACTACTCTCACTCGCCACCAGCTGTCTTGGCCGCCCCTCTCCCCTCAATCCCCTTCACAGTCTTACAGTCTCGACATCGATCAATACTTTGCCCGTAGGAGCGCACTTTAAAAGTTGTTTAAAAAAAACACTACGCTTTAAAACTAATACTTTTAAAACAGCAAAATTTTGCTTGACTAGACATTATATCAAAAAGTAATACTTTAAGAGATCATTGAGTATCAGGAATTCACGCGTGAACTGTACAACTTAAGTATTACCACTAAGTACAATATTATTACACACATATAAAACATATTAAAACCAACGAATATATGGAGAACAAAATGAGGTAATTTTGTGGTGTGCCAGTTAGCTCCCAAATTCTATCACTAAACATATATTTATATTTTATAAATATACTAATGTGACTTACAAATGTCACAATGTTTATTATAACCTACGCCAATAAAGTTCTCGGCTTTATAAAGTTTTTTGCTTTGTTTGCCACCAAATATGACTCTTTAATGTGCTTGTATGAATCACGTATTAGAAGTAAATTAGAGTACTGACACGTAATTTGGAATTCAATCACGAGTACAGAGAGCAATAGAATTTTAAAAAATCCAGGAAAAATATTTAGACAATTGTATAACAATTACATTATCTAAAACGGAAGCTTTAGTTATCAAGCTGGTTTGCAAGCTCTGAATAGACAAACATTGCATTTGAGAAGAAAAACTCTAGATGCTTCATTTATCATTGATTAATTTATTTGTTGTTATAACTGCGATGAAAATTCTAAGCAATGTTTAAATAAAAGTACCACAATATTACCAATGCAACATCAGTTGTGTGTTACAAATAATAACAATAATAATAGAGACCTCATTTTTAGACGTGTTACAACTTAATTAAATTCAGCCGTTTCTTAGGACTAAGATTAGCTACAAAATTATAGTAGGGGAACTAAATAACTAAATTAATAGTAAATATATATGTTAATAAAAACTGAACAAATCATGTATGAATATGTAATAGATGTATGAATGTTTGTAAAACATTTATAGTGATTTTACTTAAATGTATGGCAGTGCATTTTTTAATGTCTTTTCTATAATTTTTGTGTGTAATTTCATGTATTTTATGTCTATTTGTTCTTAATATTTTTATCAATTGTTGTCTTTTTTTTATTTTCTTTACGTACATTTTTGTTAGCGTTGTCCGTTGAAGATTGTAGAAACTGTTGGCCAGTACTTAAAACAAAACACTTTAAATAGTCTAGAACTATTTGTATGTATTAACAACGCACCTTATATGTGCTGAGTAAGTTATACAATTTGTAGAATATAATCATTAGTTAATTCAATATGGTTAGAAGTAACTAACCCTGTTTATTGTAGA
Source organism: Medauroidea extradentata (assembly GCA_003012365.1). NCBI lineage: Eukaryota > Metazoa > Arthropoda > Insecta > Phasmatodea > Phasmatidae > Medauroidea > Medauroidea extradentata. The sequence goes on from PNEQ01037645.1 coordinate 11,874, forward strand.
ATTGAAATCATCGCTAAAAAATATAAAGCCTTAAAATTATATATTTTATATTAATATTACAATATTATCATACTTATTTGTACCAACAATTGTGGAGTGTATATGATTGCTCAATAACAAAGTAATTGCCTTACAACTTTAAGGTTGAAGGCTCCACGCGGGAATAGAATATATGGTTTTACTAAGTACGTAACATTTTCTTATTAAATTATTCACAATATGACATGGCACAAGAACTCGTTTTCAAAATATAAGTGGAAAATTATTCACAAATAAACATGATTAGTGTTAGTCTAACCTTATATAATTGCGTGTTAAATTAATATGGCTTTTTGTAACATGTGCTGAATTTTGTTATGTACTTCTTTTTCTAATTTTACTGTCCCGTGACTTACTTTTGACCGACGTTAGTAGAGGTTTATGGATTAGGTGTTAAATGTTCCGGACCAAGTTTGCACTTAGTTTGAAATATCGTTCCAGTAAATCTTTGTCTTCTATTTATTGCATGACTATACATTCTTATAACTAATTTTTCTTCTGAAGTATATAAACATGCGTTCAAATATTTGAACTGTTGCTATGCTATTGTAGGCATTGAAATAGAATGTTACTTTTGAACTTGAACATGTTCAAGCTCACGATCATTGCACCCAATCTGCTGCTATATATTTTTTATATTTACTGTTATTTTACATTATTCCTAAGAAACTGTTTCGCCAAACATTATCACGTCCACACATATTAATATTGTTTTTATAACAATGCTTATATGTTTATTTTGTATTGATCCCGCAAACAGTAATTTTTCTGCAATTCAAATTTTAAAATGTTTTAAAGTTAAAATAATGTTTGCAATATTACCTTCCCGCCTGCTTCTTTTTCTTTTTCCAGGCGTGTAATTTCTTCTGTCAGCCTTTGCACCTTTATTTAACACACAAAACATGCATTTTCAAACAATATAAGTTTTAATGTATGAAACATTATTAGTGTTTTAAAGTATGTTCTTTAAAACAATATAACAAACCTTACATCATGATGAGTTAACTAGTCAAACATATTTCTTGTTGCTACTTTTATGATTGAAACCCATTCACCATACGAATATAGATGTGATCTTTGAATGATTTTTATAACGGGGGTGTATGACAAACTGAAGTGTTTTGCCGGATAAAGGCTATTAGTTATATTAAAGTAATAAACGCGAGAAAATGATAAACAAATAACGAAGAAACAAATAAAGAAGCCAGATACGTCTGAAGCACCAAACAGACTTAAATCACAGTTTGGATGAAGAACAGTTGGTTACTATGAATCGGTCCAGTACTTATAGAAGTAAAACAGAATTATCAATTTGTCTGAAGTCTTACTGGCATACGTACAAAAACCCAGAAACCTTCAAAGTTTATATAAACTACAAAAATTATCACAGAAATATTTTTTTTCGTGGCAAATATTAAATGGCCAATGCAAAGTATTTTCAGTTTGTTCAGTTTAATGCAGCTGGAGTGTCGCGCATGATGCCTCCCGCCATGTTTGACGTCGCGCCCCACCCACCATATTTTTACCAGTTTTTGTTCAAAATCATCTTTTAATCTTACAAGTGTAGAAACATTACTTTTGTTCCTTTAAAAATTTAAGTTTTTTGCCTCCCATAAAAAATAATATTGTGATTCTTGGTCTTCTCTTTGCAGGTAGTTGATCCATAAGCATATGATACACACACGAATCAGAAGGTACTAACACACAATACAAAAAAAAATAAAATAAATAAATAATGGATATTTTTATTAAAGAAACATTGTAAATAATTAAATTTTCTTATTTTTAAATATAAATTAATAATATATATTTACAAATGATATTTATTTATTTGTACCTTCCCATTCATTACCCCCTCCTTAAATAAAATCAAACATATATTATTTAATTTATATGTATTATTTCTTAGTTTTCTATTATTTAATATTTACGTTTTATATTTTACTGTTTTACTTAAATTCATGTACTATAAATGATTATGAAATATGCCCCATACACACATGCACACATGAAATCAACTGATATTATTATTAATTTATTATAATTATAATGACCCATAATTTTAAATTTTATATTTTTTAATGTTAGGATATAATTTTAATTAAAATTAAAATTATGGTAATGGTTTAAGAACGACATCCTTCTAACATAAACCCAGCCGATTTACAAATGTTGAGTCTATTAATTTTTTAAAGACGTCTTAAAAATTAGTATTGAAAAATAATGCCTCTGATTCTTTATAATATACATATTAGAGATATTTCCTAACAGGCTCCCTTGTGACTACACACACTATCCTCTCTCTCATCAACTTAGCTATATTTGATCTATTTTTAATGAATTCATTCAAATTATTATAAAATATTTTAATGTAATATTGATTTTTAATCATGGTACAGGCCTCCGACGATTACACACCCTAACCTATCCCACAACAACTTTACCTGATCGATTTCTGATAAATTCTATTTTATTATTTTAAGACATATGACATTTTACACATTAATAACTAATCAGTCCTCGACTACTTAACAAAATGGCGGATAGCATCCGAAAAGTACGTACTACTCACACCAAGGAACTTACGTGTTACAGTTTTACATCATCCACTCTCTTGACTCTTCACCCCCACCACCCCCATCACCCCCAAATTCTCAACCCCGCACCACCTACTATAACCATCCTTCTGCATTTTATATACATACGACTTTCTCAACACAAGCACGTCGCATACACAGATACCGCATATATATAAAACATTGTGACAAACTTTAAGGATTTATTACTGAGATGGTAATATAAAGTTTGAAATACCGGTCCCATCGTCTAGTTCAAATGTGAAGAGCTGTCGAAACTTTAATAGTTTTGGAACATGATAACGATTATTGTGGTATGTAGAAGATCGTTGAATACATTATTTAACTAAAATATGTAACATATCTCAAACACGTTGAAAGAGGGTGACAAAACATTTATTTAAAAAAATACTGTAAAAATTTGCTTTTTGTGTACAAAGAAAATTAAACGGCGGCAAAATTAGAAAAAGTTTTTTTTTTTAACTCTCTTAACTCTTATTCTTTAAGGTTGATCACATAATGTTTGATTTCACAGAGATGTGCTACTGCCAGCCAAACATGTAACCTGGAATGACTGACTGCATGCAGCGCCATAGCGGATTCTATCGTTACACTCCTTCGGCTACTGAATACAAATATAGATAATTTTAACATTAGGGATTATACAGAACTCAAGATCATTACATACCAACAGCAACCAAAGGTGTAACCACGTCACTGTAAACAAAATCTTTTACCTTTTTGATGATTTATTGCGTTCTGGTAAATACTGACGACAGAGAATATTTATTAATTTATTGTTTAATTGACTCAGAGGCAAGTTGCTCTTAGGAAATAAGTTAAACGTATAAAATATTGAAAAAAAAAAAATATATATATATATATATATATATATATATATATATATATATATATATATATATATATATATATATATAGGTTCAAGTGCCGGTAGTTTTATATGAAACATTACGTATTTGTTCCCACAGTTATCTTGTTATTAAATGCGCACATTAAATTACATTACTTAAGAAACGGTTACATTATTTGAGAAACTTTAAGAGAATAGTGGCAAAGATATCCATTTTATAATCATATAACATTAACTTTCTGTGTTGGATTCCAGTGGGTGAAAAATAAATTAAAGATGGCGCATTGTCGTAGGTTGTAGCATCCTTAGAGCAGGATACTATTTGTGATAAAAGTCCGTGAAGTGGTTACTTATCAGCGTGCTGAGGTAACGTCGGGAGACAACGCCATGGCCAGTCGTCGAGTATGCCAACTCGGCTTGGACTGGAGAATTTTGGAAGTAGTACGTCGGAAAACTTGAATTGTATATGGACTAGAACTCATACAGGAAGTCTAACTGGAACTGAAAGACGAACTAGAAGGCGAACTAGAACCCTCTGTAAACAGAGGCAAAAAAAAAAAAACACGGAAAAATTGAGTAACTGTTCGAAGCTAATAAAAGGAATGAGCTCTCACAGTGGTAACACTTACTAAAGATGAGGGTGAAGAAATGGTATGCAGCTAGGAGTGAAAGTACATTTCACTTTAATCTACGCACATAAATGATTAAGTAATATATTGTATATGATTTTGTTTATTCATACTATGTATTGTAAATTCGTGAGGAAATATATTTTCTGTTTAGAGTAAACATAAAATTCGTTTTAACAGGTTATGGGCCCAGAATGCGCTGTCATTATTTAAGGAATATAGAGGAATTATGTGCTCACGTGAGAGTAAAATAAAGATTAGTTTATATTATTAAAAAATTGGAAATTCTGCAGCACACACGTCCCACGATATAATATCAAGGGTAAAAGAATGGCTGTATCTACATCGCTGCCAGTCCCTCAATTATCAGGGCCGAATTTCTCAAATTGGAAATTTCGTGTAATAATGCATCATTCCACAATGTGTAACAGACCAACACATTGAGTGTCTAAAGGACGCCGTTACAGCACGGGATATGACGTTATCTCTAGAATATTTTTTTTTGAAAGGAAAAGTCCCCTATCTGACTTCTTGTTTAAAACAAACTGCTAAAGTTAAAGTTTTTTGAAGGAGAACTCCAAAATCATTTTATGGAAGTTGAAACTTTACTACGCGAATTGGAATCCTTAGGTTCTAAATCAGACTGCAGTGACAAGAAATGTTTTCTTCTTTTGACAATGCCTGAAGAGTATGAAACGGTTATAACAGCACTAGAAACAATGGCTACTGGTACAACATTTGAATTTGTAAAGAACAGACTTCTAGACGCAGAAATGAAAATGAAAAATGAACACAGGAAAAGTAAGTCAGATACTTCTTTCCTGACTCAGGATAAGAAAAGTAGGTGCTTAGAATGTGGATCGACTACTCATTTCATCAAAGGCTGTCCACACAACAGAAACAAAAAGCAAAATTGGATTAATTGTAAAATTTTTGGAAGGGGAAGAGGGCGTTATTACTTTAAAGGAAGAGAAACAAGTTCTGGGAATTCAAATCTAACTGAATGTCAAGAAGTGTCCTTTATTGTAACAAGTGAGGTCTGCACAATATCAACAATGTTTTTTCCCACCTTGTCACAGAAGAAATGATTAAATTTATGGAAAATATAGAGGTTCTTAATAGACTAGTGGCAATCAAAGTAGCTAATGGGAACCAAATGATAGCCCAAAAAAGGGAAAAATACGACTTTGTGCTGTTAACATAATTGTAACTTTTTCTGCTCTAATAGTTCCAGGATTGACACACAACCTCCTTTCAGTAAAAAACATAAATAATGAAGGAAAGATTGTCATTTTTTAAAATAACACAGCAGAAATCACAGATAATGATAATTTCAGCATGAGATGTATTTGTAATGAAAATTTATACATGGCAAATTTCAGAGTGCCGAACAGCAGTAAAATGAGCTTAATAAGTTCAAATAATCTGTGGCATCAACGGCTTGGACATTTAAACAGTGACAGTCTGAATAAAATGAACCTCCCTCATAATGACAAAATATGTAGTCTATGCAGAATAGGTAAAGCTAAACGTTTACCATTTAAACATGTTGAATTACCAAAATCAGTAACAAAAGGAGAGTTTTTACATAGCGATGTAGCAGGACCTCTAAAAACACCTACTAAAAAAGGAGAACGATATTATCAAATTATCATAGATGATTTTACACATTTCATGACAGTTTATTTACTCAAGTCAAAATGTGAAGCTGAAGTAAATTTGATGTATTAGCCTACATTCGTGAATTAAACTTAGAATATTACAAATGCTCAAAAATTAGAACAGACTGTGGTGGAGAATTCAGTTCTCATATTTTGAGGAATTTTTGCAAACAAAAAGGAATCCGCTTGGAACAAACACTGCCATATACAAAACAACAAAATGGGGTTACATGAGGATTGAAATCGTACTTGCTGTTAAGGTAACCATCTAGTGTAGAAGTCGCATGAGTAAACAATGCGATGGACGTGAAGTATGGATGTTCTGTGCACTGACGAAGGAACCACGGAGTAAAGCATGTTGTAGAATGGAATGTACTGGTCACAACACCTGCATATTTCTCAAGTGGTAGACACGTAACAGGTGCTCGCCGTAAGGTGGAGTAGGACACGCCCATTCCGTCAGTAATGGGGCGGATTTTCCTCCACAACGTTGAGAACATCTTCATACACATTTAGTGTGCGTGCATTCTTCAGGTGACAAGATTCAGTTTGCGATGTAAATGTGCTTGTTTCACGCAGTCTCTAGGTGACAGTTGTGAAGGTCGTGTGATGAGGTTGCCTCTGTGCTGGGAATGACTGGTGATATAATAATGCAGCAGCTCGTGCATTACCTTTCACTTCACAGTGTAAGTCATTTCTACATTGATGCATGTTGCCATGTCGACTTGTAGCACAATGCATGCAACGTACGGTGAAATGCGGGATTTGTAGTTTACTGTCCTCGCCCCTGTTCGCGAAGGGGAATTACACTACTGACAAGATACTAGGGAAGGGGAGGGAGGAAGTACGAAGCATATCAATGGAATTAGCAACACTACTACGCTTCTTACGATTCCGAGTTGTCGCAAACCAAGTGCCCACACACCAGTTCCGTGTGGTACGTAGTCAGCAATTCCAGGTTTGATACTCAGCAGGAAATTGCACTTGTATGTGACATCCAGTGGCGAAACAAGGTCTCCAATTTAGGAAGAGCCATGTAATTTGCCCCCCTTTTTTTCTGCTAGTTTTTTCATGTAAGGAATTTGAACTTGCTTTAAAAATCGTAAATGTCAATAAAACAGATATTGAAATTTAATTGTATTATTTACTAAATGTACTTCTAAGTATATTGGCTTGGTTTACCATTTTTTCTAAGGCCAAATATGTATTGTGTATTACAAAGACATAATTTGGGCACCCATTTACTATTGCTTTTGGTGCCCTTTCCAGCATTTTAAGTGGGGGAATGTTTACCCTGCCCCCACCCCAGTTGTTACGCTGCTGAATAAATCAAACATTTAATGATTACCCTTAATGGACGAAAGTAAAGCAATTTAATGTAAATGGCGCTTCTTTTTATAATTTAATTTTGCTAAAAAGTTATTATATTATAAAAATTTTACTGTCACATGCACATGCCACCCCCCATTCAACGTGATTAGAGGTTGTAAAATGTATTAATCCTTTGATATTGTTAATTTTCGTTTATTTTTTTAACAACAAGAAATTTGTTTCTGTCAAGCAAGCTTTTTCTTAAATATCAGAATAATTGTTAATATTTTCTAAAACTATTGAAGCATCTACAGCCTTTATATTTTACTTGGTGTTATATAACAAACTTGATACTTTCATCTCAGGAATAACATCTTTAAATTTGTCGCCATATTTTAGAAACAATTCTTGCATAATATTAATACGATAATATCTCATGTTTTCATAGTATAATGTGCATAATAGGCTACTACTACGGTACCAAATTCATATCCTCTCATATTTATCTAATGAAACAAATTTATATGTGTATGTTTTCCATACATGAGTGTTGATGTTTCTGAATATTTGTTTCGCTCTTCCTTTATCCCTGTACAACTAAGCCATGAAAAATCTACTTGTTCGAAGCATTCCTACAGTTATCGTGCATTTATAAACCTATGTATAGTAGATTAATTGACTGCTTTAATATAAGGAGAAAACGTTGTTGCTCTGACAGGACTCAATACCTTTAGGTTAATATCAAAAATATACCCCACTGAGCTACTAAGGCAATGGCAAGCAACTTGGTTTCCTCTGATTAATTAATCAATCACGTTATAATTACATGTACTTTTGAATGTTTTGTAAGATTATTTTGTTTTAGTTTTAAAAATTTAAAACCAATAAAAATGTTTGAACAGGGCTTTGTAGTTTCACACACATCTTCATGCAAATATTAAGTGATAACCTTTAATGATGTTTGTTTGTTAATGCAACATATAAAGTATTGAGTAAATATTTTTTAGATTAAAGTATTTTAAAAGTTTAATGACAGTTGTATTATTTGAAGGATTATGTATTTTTTTTAAAGCTACAGAATCCTAGTTGTAGGAATTATGGCTGTAATATTTCTGGCCATCAGAAGCTCCAAATCATTGTAAGGTGAAATTTAATAAATTTTTTACTGAAAGGGGAAAAATGGGCTTAAATAATGTTTTCGTCCTGTCAATGTTATGAATAATTAATATTTATATTGAAAGTTTAAAATATGCTTCCTTCATGCGCCTAGCATACAATAATTTTCTCGATCATTACTTGTACTAAGAAACCTGTATTGAATTTATCAACCTATTTGAGTAGACCTACATGAGGAGATTACACTCTAAAACCTACTGATGGTACTACTAGTTATTTGGCAATCTAATTATTTCAGGATAAACACCACCAAGGTGAGAAATTATTTTACACCACTCACATTGTAAACATGCGTTCATTTTGCGGACCGATTATCATATACTGAAAACCATTGTAAGTCAAATGCAGATATTGCCAATATTATTTTTAACTTTATGTTCCATCACTTTGCTATGATTGAAGGAATCGAGAAAAAATTTTTCTTACGTTTCAAAATATTAATCACATAATCAGTCCTGTTTTGATAGATAGGTTCTTCAAACCTGCCATGAGCATATAAATAAAAGTATCCTTTCGTCCTCTAATGTGAGTTTTACAAACTACCTCGCATGACGATGATTGTAGGAAATGTGTAGGGGCCTTACGAAAGATCATTTCCTATAGCTGTTGGGTTTTATAGAAAATATTTTACATATTCTATTATATTTTAACGTACAGTTATATATTAAATTTCATGCATTAAGAAGAGGGCACTATATTTGCATGTATGCATTTCGTATATGTGGAGAAATTATATGAATATGCATTATGGGGTAAAAAGAGTTAGGCCCTCGAAAGTGCAGATACTGCAACAATCTCTTCACTTCTAGTTGTTACGATTACTTAAATGAGAGGTTTGGTAGTAAGAAGAGACTTTCAAACCAAATGACTTACTTCTAAAAGTGTGGTAAACAGTTTTCGAGAGGAGATAATATGTCAATACACATCAAGACCAGCATGCAGATGGGCAAAGTACATTTATCTGCTAAAATGTCAACATTACTTCAACATACTACTACAATACACCAGTCTACTGCTTTACAAGATTCCCAAGACCTGGGAAAAGCAACAAAGTTTACCTCCCCCCATTTTTCTCTATTTTATTTTACTACAGTCACAGAAGACAAGGGACCTATTGACTGTGCAAGTGACATACACTGTAATGCAGAGCTATTTCATGCAAAGTATTTAATATATAAACTCTCTAAATTTACTAACTTTATAATCATGTAGCTGTAAAACAGGATATTACAAATAATACCGATAAGGAAAGGAAACTTGCTAATGTTTATCCTGTAGAAGGCAATGAACATCCCAAATAAAATACAGATTGGTGATAAAAATTGCTGAAGATAGAGGGTACAAACACTAACATACATACAAACTTTATTGGTAAAATTATAACAATGATAAAAAATATTTATTAATTAAAATTATTCGACTAATTGTATATATGTAGAACGTAAAGGAAGGAAATGTAAGCTGTAAACGTTAATGACAAATATGTACATCATATATTAAAATGTGATATTTAAAAAAATAATGGAAGGTGTAGTTATATAATAAAAAATTAAATACTTAAAATTATCAACTGATTATTTTATGTTAGTATCCTCTGCTTCCAACGTGACATATACACTTGGGGTCATCTGTCTGCATTGGGAAGGCAAAGAGGTCACATAATTTTTCTTAGAAAGACGGGAAAAATGGAAATTTTCAAAGAAAGATGGGACATGTTGGGGATACAGAAAAGATTTTAAGAAAATAGAAAATCAAATATTAGCGGTTTAATATACAAAAAATGTATCGTCTGAAACATATGCAGGCAGTGCGAATGTCTTGCAAGGCGGGTAACCAAACAAATAGGCGTGTCGTAATGATGCGATTTCGATAGCATTTTTAATCGAAGAATTGTAACTCAGATGGTGTAAAAGTAGGATACATAGCATGGTAAAGTGGTTGCATTCTGTGGCAAGGAAACTGTAGCACTAAAATATCCCACGAATCTATGGCAACATGTGTATTGGGTTTTACAAAATCCCAATTCCAGGTAATCCTACAGACAGTTGAACATTTATCGCTATGGACACGAAACTACACAAAACAAACGTCCCATTACTTGCGTAAGTAATGTTATAAGAAATGTTTCAAAATGTTTTTCTTGTTACATAAACAGTGAAAAATTATCATTAGCAGCGGTTGTGCAAACATTTAAATAAACTTGCTACTAATTCGTTAATGCAGATAGCAAAAATTTATTTTGAAAATAAGTTAGGATTAACTGCATTGAATGTTTTTGCGTTTGGCAATAATCTCGTTGGTATTTTTCCACATATCACCTTCACTCAGCAACAACATTCCACAATGTTTCTCGATACGTTAAAATTATATCACTGAGTTCCTCGTTACTCCACTCCTCCATGGTTAACGTCTGTCACTTTCGTGTACATGAAAGCCGAAATTCCATATTTGTTACACGTCGGATAGTTTAATTCGGCACTACCCTGGCGCTCATCATAGCCGACTGTTCGCCAGGCATTAACAGAAATCATTCCGAACTATGCATAAATTATAATACATAAATACGAACCGTGTGACGAGTACACTGCGTAATAATTTTGTGAAATGATCGAAATGCTATTAACAGTAAGCACATATTATAATTTAACCTACTTGTTATCTGGACAGATGTAATATTCTACATTTTTGTAGTAACTAATTTTGCCAAAGTTTTCACATGCTTGGTATGTACACATTTTCCAAATTCGTTCTCTCGTGGTCACAAGATTGCTTTTAAAGGTGTTAAAAGATTTAAAACAACTAAACAAATACGCCATTTCTTTCTTGACTGTATGTTTTACGTTATATCGTAACTTCTTTTCAAAGTACAATCTTTACTATCTGGATTAATGAATAAGTAGCAAGTTTATTTGAGTGTTTTCACAGCTGTTGCTAATGATAATTATTCGCTGTTTACATAACAAGAAACACATTTTGAAACATTTCTTATAACATTACTTACGCAAGTAATGGGACGTTTGTTTTGTGTAGTTTCGTGTCCATAGCGATAAATGTTCAACTGTCTGTAGGATTACCTGGAATTGGGATTTTATAAAACCCAATACACACGTTGCCATAGATTCGTGGGATATTTTAGTGCTACAGTTTCCTTGCCACAGAATGCAACCACTTTACCATGCTATGTAACCTACTTTTACACCATCTGAGTTACAATTCTTCGATTAAAAATGCTATCGAAATCGCATCATTGCGACGCGCCTATTTGTTTGGTAACCCGCATTGCAAGACAGTCGGAATGACTGCATATGTTACAGGCCCTACAATGTTTTCTAATTTAAACGGCTAAGAATTGACATTCTATTTTCTCAAAAATGGTTCACTCCAGCCCCTTCCGACACGACTACCTCTTTATTACATTTTCGCACATGGTCAGTGTTCTTTAGTACAACACGAATAACAATAACGTGTTCCAGAGTTATAAGCCAAAACCAGACCTTGTACCCAATTTAAAGAATGATAGGCCGGCGATATTAACAAACTAAATTTCTGAGAATTAAGAACAGTCATTATTGATACAGTGCTCAGAGTATCTTTGTTAAATTTGCAGTAGTTTTTAGATATTAATTAATTTGTAATTCGAAAATCAATTTTTGGGGTAGCATTACTCCCACAATTTTCACTTTAGGGACAAATTGAAACCACATTTTCGACATGGATTTTTGTGATATATTGTCGCATGAAATTAACTCACTCCGTCCTGACTTATCCTGTACATGATATGAGTAGTATTCTAGAACGCCCGAGTATCACACCCAGAATGCACACACACACACACACCTATACGGGTTTATAGTATGAATCGAGGACTTCATCATTTAACGTATAATCTGAGGACCTCTATCTAATAGCTTAAGTAATATTGTTTTTAATTAACTAATATTTTTCCCCAACTAGTTTATAGAACAGAATACCGTTTATCATATTGATTTTTTAATTAAAGAAGTTTTATTGTTGACCTA